>JBBPBX010000143.1:16417-35171 GCA_038048925.1 Garcialebias charrua | reverse complement strand
TCATTTGACTTACTGTTAGTGTTAGCTTAAGATAACTTACCGAAACCCGTCTGAGCGCGCCGCAGTTTGCTGCTCCTTTTAGCATGAGACCACCCGAATCCGATGCTAATGTTAGCTTGTTCCTCTTCCGGTTTTCGCCAGCTCCGCTCGTTGCACGCGGAGACTTTGAGAGTTATCGCTGTTCCAGTCAAGACACACAAAGTTCACCAAGTGTCTCCCGTAAATTAATCGGTAAAGAGAAGGTCCTCGCTGTTGCGAGGCTTCTGCCAGGCTGCTGCGAGGCTGCACAGTTGAAGCTCCGCTCCATCGCGCCAGAAGAGGGGCTCGTTGACGCCGGTCCCTACGTCGGGGGTCTGCTCGTTTAATTTTTGCCGGCTGCGCGTTTGGAGCGATCGCAAATACACTAAAAATTGAACTAAAACATAAAAATAACAATTATACTTTATTTATAAAGCCATTTAAAAAACCACAGCTGCAACAAAGTGCTGTACACATGAAATTAATAACATATAAACAAAAGATGAGATGAAATCATGAAAAACAACAGTCATGTGTTTAATACAGAAATGGGTTGAGCCTAACCAGGGGTTGCTAGGTGAGGGGCTGGACTCATGTTGGGGTGGGTTGTCCTCGCGCCTGTGACGTCACAAGCGCGATTGACTTCCAGTTTATTTCAAAAACGAGCCGTTTTTATCACAGTAAAATAAATCTACTTAGAGTAAATAAACCACTGGGTGCATTTTTTTGGCCTTTGGACTGTTTTTTTATGAAGTAAATACCCAAAGTTGAGTAAAAAAACATTAAAAAGTGAATTTTGAATGTGTGGTCCCCTTTAAAAAAATAATCAAAACTTCTTTCATATACTATGAGATATGGTTTTATTTTCTTTCTTTTGGGTTTTAATGTAAAAAAAAAAAAAAAACAACAATTTTGGGGCTTTTAGAATGGATTCTGAATCGCCAGGACTAAGAATCTAGATTCTTAAAAAAAAAATTCCTGCACCCCTAGGAATGATGGTTTGAGAGAGGAGTAAAGGAGGCCATCTTTGTGAAGAGAACTTGTCCATCATTAAACAGAGGCGGAGGCCTCCGTGTTCAACTGTCCCCCTCTTACAATGCTGTTATTGCTAGTATCACTCAGCCCCTTGTGAATAGCAAACAACCATCAGGGTGCTAACGATCCATCGTTAGGCTGATGGTCCTCCTTTGTCATGTGAACAGCTAGTCTTGGCTGTCACCAGCAGACTGGTTGATCCACTATGGGATGCCAACATTTTTTCAGCATGCAAGCTACTTTTAGGCCCTATTTACACGGACACGGTGGAGGGAAACGGAGGTTTGGGGTATGTTAATTAGAGTAAAAACATTTGCGTTGACACGAGCGAATTCTGTGGATATGACTCCCCACGCTCTCATGAATTCACTGTAGTTACCATGCCGGGCCATTAGATGGCGCCTGTGAATTTTTTAACCTTCACTAACGCGCATGCGTGCTACCTGAGGCTGCCTCGTCTGTTTACCAATGGGGCTAAAAGTTCAGCTAACTACAAGTTGTTGTCAACAAGTTAACAACAAGTTAAAGCTGGAATTTGGATAAGAGTCGACAGATTTGACACCAAGTGGGACCACTTCATCTAACAAGCTGCACACCAGTTGCTGAGCAGAACCAGAACCGAGTGACGATGTCGGATTTTACTCGGTGAGAATCAGCTGATTTACAGCAGGTAAACAACGTTCTTAATAATTTTTCCTTGTGTTCACTTCGATCACAGAACAACCAACTGAGGTTTTATTTTTATTTTTTTCCTGCAAGGTCCATAAGCTCTCGTTCCACGAAGCGGACCGGTTTGGATGTGGGTCCAGTGTCCAGCAGGATGAAAACACAGCAGAGACCAGTTCATAACAGTTCTGTTAACGTGTTTTTAAAAGTGTTCAATTAAATTCTCAGTGTTTGTGACATACAGTTTATGGTGTTGAATAAATAAATATAAAATAAACCTGGTGTCTTCATTTTCACAGCACGTTACGCATTGTTTAAATAACGTAACGAGTGCAGATAGCGTGGGAGATATATAACATTATCTGAGCTATCTAACATTAAATACTGTTTATTATTGCTAAACTGTTATAATTTAGCACATATTTATTTATATATATTTATTATATATATTTATGTTATTAATTTAGCACAGGGTGACACGTGAAATGTCCGCCTGCCCTGACTGTCGGTGCGTGCGTGCTGCGTGCATGTGTTAAAACAAAAGATCAGCGGGAGATGTTTACATATCAACGGGGGGTCAGCGAAAAACCTCCACCCTGAGCGGTGTATCAGAAAAGCATCGGATGCAAAGAGGGGGGCCAGTGAACTCGTGTCAACGATAAGCAAAGACGCAGAGAGAAAGGAGCGGTTCCACTCAAAATATGCGCCGTGTAAACCGGGCCTTAAAATGACCAAGTCAAAGGGATCTACTAGCTGCCCTGTATGTCAATCAAGTGTCACATTTCATAGTGAAGGATAGACGATAGGCTGACGTCTATTTTTTTTAATGCCATGCTATCTACACCGGTAGATTGCGCTTGACGTATTGGGCACCGCTGCACTATGAGAAGGTGCAATTTACAAACATGAGTTTATCTCAGCTCTTCGGACTGAAGAAGTCTTTTGGATAAAAGACGAAACATTTCAACAAAGAAGAATCCATCCAGAGGGCCTGACTTAAGGCTGGTTTATACTTCTTGTCGCACGTCTTTTACCCCCCGTTGAGTGAAAAAAAGTTGCGCAACTTCCGTCTTCACTCTCGCTGCGATCCCCCGGTGACAACCGTCCTATACATTGCCCCGTCAGCACTGCGAGACGTGGAGGATGCGGCTTGGAGCGTGTGATTGGTTCAAAGTTTGTGGGCGTTTTTTGTTTGGATGTCAATACAGTATATGGTGTATCACACCGCTACCCGCTACTCTTCCAGAAGCCGGTTTTTGTTTTTGCTTTGACATGGATAGTTTTGAAGAGAAACTCGCCGAGGCGGTCCGGAGGTACAACCACCTGTATGACTCATCTACTGCTGAGTACAAGGATTGCCAAATGGCTAAAAATTCATGGAGGGAGATTGCGCAGACAAACCGAGGAGGCTGTCTGCCGCAAACGGTGGCGGGCTCTCCGTGACCGGTTTGCAAAGACCAAACGGAGAATGCAGGTCCGGAGCGGGGACATATGCAGAGGGAGTGCGCGTGACTTATGCAGTGGGAGGGAAGAGGGAGGGATTACTATAATGTATCCACGTCTTTTCCAAGTATAAACACTCAATGCGGTCGGTGACACACGCAATTACGTCATCGCTGGTCCGCAGCCGCATGTCTTGCATGAAGTATAAACAAGCTTTATCCTTGTTGGAGCTACAATAAAATATTTTATTTATCAATGTAAGATCCATTTCACAATATGCTGCCATAGATGGTTAAAAGACTGGGTTAAAAATGATGTAAAAAAAAAGGCTAAATAAATAAATAAAAACTTTTTAATTTTTCAGAAAGCCTAAAGAAATATTGATCCATACCACATCAAAAGATTACAGAAACGTCAGTTAGCTCATTGAAAGCTAAATATAAACAAAAAGTGTACTGTACTGAAAGTAATAAACTTTACTACAATTGTCAAGTGGTTTTGAAGATTAAACCAATTCAAGTAGGAGCAGAATAGAAGTCCAGCTGATTTAGTTTGTTTACCGGTAACTTTCTTGGATTTATCATGACCTGGATGACAGAATCTTCACCAACAGAAAATATATTTTTCTCTGCATTTGTATGACGGTGTGAAAGTTAACCCTAAATAACATGCCTTGCTTTTTTAACCTGCTGTTGTTTTGCTACAACCTTTTCTTTGACAGTGGCTGACCCTTTGGATGACATTCCTGATGAAAATCACAGGAACTACATGAGAGGCTATTTGAACGCCTGGCCTTACCCACTGATGTCACATTACAGAGTTGGACAAACGGTGAATGTAGACTATAACGGCGCTCAACAGAAGTGTGAGGTCTTGGAAGTGGACGGCAGCTTGATTCATGTCGTTTTGTTGGTTAGTAAGGATTTTTAGATAACAAATACATTGCTTATTCAGTTTTTCTTTTCTGATGGTTTGACTGAGTAGTTTCTCTGTTCCCATGCTTAGTGCGATAAACAAAAGGAGTGGGTCTACCGAGGCTCCATGCGCCTGGAACACATGGTTAACTTGAGGAAGGAAATGCTGGTAAAAAAATGATTGAAGAAAACAAGTCTTCTCCAGTTAATGGTAAATAAATTTGGATATGCTTTGAAGATGTTGAGATGTTTATTTTTTATAATTCTAATTTTTGTTTTGTTTTGTTTTTCAGGACGTTGAAGACCCGAATAACTACCGGTAGTTTTAAAGTAGTACAAAGTTATTTGCTCTTTCATATATTGGATTTTTTAAATTTCAGATTTCTGACATTTTGTGAGGAATTAAAAAACATTTGGATTCACAGCTCTTGCAGGCTTGGATCACATTTTATAGGATTATCAAGCTGCTAAAAGTGTTACCTCTGTGTTGTGAAATGCCTGAGAAAAATTCTAACATTTCATTTGGTTATTTGTTCACAAATGTATTTTTGGCATACTTGTTCATTAATAAAAAATTTATTTTTATTTGTCTTAAAATGAACACTTTTCACCAAGAAACAAGTTCTTATATACAATTGTTAAAACTTTAAACTTTATTTTGAAACAAAAGGCAAGAATTTATATTAAAAAAAAAAATGTTTAAACCATTTTACCTAAATGTTTTTTCTACAATAATTCAGAAATAATTATTCGAAATAATTCAGCCTAAAACACTGACAGTTTGTACTGACAAATGCCAAATTCCCAAAATAAAAAGTTTTGTGACCTAATTTTTTTACCAGAGGAAATTATGTATTTACTGTATTCATGGGACAATAAGAATACAGTATAATATTAAAAAGTTATGGCAGCTTTATATAGATAATTAAGATACATTTTCAGCATTGCTTTGAATATTCAAATTGATGGTATTAAAAATTTCAAACTATGTATATCGAGATGCAAAATTACTTTTATTTTTAAAACATTCAGATTACAGTAGTCTTGATAAATATTGTGCCTGTGTAAACATTCTAACATCTGTGGCATTGCATCCTAGTTGAACCTGTTCGTTATCTGGGAAGAATAGAATTAAGTAGAAAGCCAAAAATTACAGTGTAAATACAAATGTAAAGTGTGGAATTGTTTAAAAGTATACAACAATATGTTTTTAAATACTGGTAAACACCAAATGAGGTCAGATGTGGTATTTCAACAATAAATAAAAAATCAACACGTTCCTTCTGAAATTGTGGACTTCAGAAGGAACAAACCCCCCAACATAGGAGGATCTGCGGTTGAAGTGGTCTCCAGCTACTTGGGTGTGCACCTGAATGACAACCTCAACTGGGGCAACGACACCAGCCTGATGCTCATCAGAGACTACTTCCTCAGGCGGCTGAGTCAAGATGGTCTGGGAAGCTCAGTCCTCACCTCCTTCTCCAGGTGTGCAGTGGAGAGCATCCTGTGCTCCAGCATCAACGTGTGGCATGGAGGCTGCACAGCTGCAGAAAGAAAAGCTTTGCAGAGAGTGGTGAAGGCTGCACAGAAGTCTGTTGAAGTCAGCCTCCCCAACATCACAGACATTTACAACGCTAGAGTAGGAAGAGAGCCACCTGCATCATGAAGGACCCCACTCACCCAGCACACACTTTTTGCCCCACTCCCCTCAGGAAGGAGGTTAAGGAGCAATATGTGTAGAACCACGACTCACGAGACTGAG
The DNA here is from genome assembly GCA_038048925.1 of Garcialebias charrua. Taxonomy (NCBI): domain Eukaryota; kingdom Metazoa; phylum Chordata; class Actinopteri; order Cyprinodontiformes; family Rivulidae; genus Garcialebias; species Garcialebias charrua. The sequence goes on along the minus strand of JBBPBX010000143.1, from coordinate 29,333 downwards.
GAACCAACAAAGCCCATGCTCAATCTGGGTATACCAACAATTTTCAGTCAGGTCATCTGGACAGTTTCCTTTTTTTGTACTGTAACATTTCACCTTCCACCCAGAAGGCTTCATCATTCAAGGAAACAAAACACACATTTGATTCTTCCCCAACAGCTTATTCCTAAGTGGAACAAACCAGTTATGTTGATGCTAAGATGATCTCTTTGGCATGCCACCTCCTCTGGTGCCGGCCCTCTTCCTCGTTGGCAGTCATGTCAAACTGGTTCAATACCAACAAAGTCCATGCTCAATAATCCAGGTATACAACAATTTTCAGTCAGATCATGACATCTGGACAGTTTATTTTTTTGTGCTAAAACGTTTCAGTGTGATTTGATGAAGCTGTTGGGGAAATAATCAGTTTTGTGTTATGTTTCTTTACTGATGAAGCCTTCTGACGGAAGGTGAAACGTTTCAGCACAAAAAAAGAAACCATCCAGATGACCTGACTGAAAATTGTTAGAACAGCTTCTACCCTGAGGCTGTTAGACTCATGAGTCTCTAACCAGAATAATCACTGAAAAATCATATGTTGCTGCTGATCTATTTCATGTTGGTGTTCATGCGCTCATCTGCTCACACAGACTCATGTTCGTGCTGCTGTTCAGCGTATTGTTTTTATGTAGTGCTTGTGTTTTTATGAACATTTTTATTAGTTCATATCTTAGATCTTATTGCTGTTCCCTTTCGGTCGGTTCACTTCGGTACAACACATGATTATCATGGGGAATTGTGCCCCCGCGCGTTCACCTGTGAAGTTTCTTTAATCACGCCTGTCAAGGCCAATGAGACTGCTGCATGAGCAGGAGGCCCCACCCTCCTGCTATAAAACATGCAGTGCGTCTCATATCCGTTATCTTATTGCACTTCACCTCGCTTCAACCTGATCGCGGGACCCTTGTACGTGACTGATTTGTCCGATCTGAGGTGAGCTCGCTCCCTGCCCATGGCGTCACTACAAGGCTTTTGTATCCTGCGTACGCTTAGTTTAGCTTGCTAACTAACTAAGTTCTGAGTCTCTGTCGTTGTTTTGCTAACCTGTTTAGCTGAGCTAACTGGTCGACGCGCCACCTCCCCGTTTAGCCGAGCTAACGAGGAGGTTCTTCGAACAGCACAGTTTGATTTTCTGCTCTTTTACCCGTTTAGCTGAGCTAACGGGTAATTTTCACGCTCTCTCTCTCGGCAGCTAACATGGCACCGTAGATGAGCAAGAAGAAGTCGAAGGCCCCTAGCAAGGCTAGCAGGCCAGGAAGCCCCGGGTCCAATGTCCAAGCGCATGTGGATTCTTCCTTTCAGAAGCGGACACCCACGAAGCTTGCCCAGTGTGTCTCGGCATGTTGCACGCTAAGGCGGCACTAGCCAACCCGGAGTCATGTGCGCATTGTAGCCGTCTCCTACAATCGACACTGGAGAAACGCGTAGCGTTCCTGACGAAGAACTCGAGCGCAGCGAAAGACCCACTACTTTCCGAGGCGCTCAGACCGACGACGGAGTTGGAGTCAGACGAAAAGTACGACATTGTGGCGCTGTCCTGGGGCGAGCAGATGAATCTCCTCCCCGCGGAGGATGTTAACGAAACAAAAGTCAAGTACGACGTGCAGGACATGCTGCTGTCGAACGAGATCTCTTTAACGGCCTCTGGCGACATCTCCGACAACGAAGCAGAGCAAGGCGTCGAAGAGGAAGCAGAGGACTTTTCACACGGCTGCAACGGCGCCCGTCAGAGCAGACGGTTCCACTCCAGTTGTGTTCGACCTGTGTCGCAGAGCAGCAAAAGTCTCTCAAGGTGCCATGGCCCGCTCCCCCACCTCGACAACTACAGACGAGGCTGGCGGGCAATTATTTCCTCCTGAAGCAACAAACCTCGGTGAGGCATAAACTACCGGTGTTCCCAGAATTTTTAACGGAACTCACACGGTCATGGTTGGCGCCCAAGGCACCGTTGTCCCTCCCCCTCTCCTAGTTTCTGGACTTGGAGAAGATGGAGCCGGCGGGTCTGTCTCACATCCCCCCATGGATGAAACACTGGCAATGCACCTGGCGCCCAAAACTTTGGCTAGCAAACCCGCTCTACCCAGCAAGCAGTGTCGGTTCTCAGCAGCACAGCTGGACAACAGGGGCGCAACTACATATTTTTGAGGTGGATGCGAAAACATCAACGGCGCCCCCCCCGCGCGCGCCCCGCGCGCTCCTTTTACCTGCCACCTCATGCAGCTTTCCTCCCTTAGTCATGCACTTAGAAAATACAGTAGCAATATTACAGTTTTTTTTACGTTACATATTATATCAGGTGATAATTTCAATGATAAACAAATAAGAAGTTTAATAAAGTACAACTATATATCAGTAGTGGCAATCAGTGCTCAACATTTTATGTAGTGAAAATATGAAATCTTAACAGCCTGGAGTCCATGTCAGAGTTTTAACATTTATGACATTTAAACTGTTACTTTCCGTGAAAGAAGACAATGAAAGATGGTCATCAGAAATTCAAACCATCATGGTATACAGTATAGGTTTTTGTTGCCTCCCTAATGTAATTATTCCTACCTGATGTCATCACTTGTCTCCTCTATCACTGACCTCGTGTCTGTCTCCTTCACTCTTAGTCTGTGGCATTCTGCACTGTCATATGGTCAAAAAACATATATTAGTTGTAAAAATTACAGCTCTTAATACAGTTTTTAAAAATACATGTTTACATGTTATTGCTTGGGATTAAGTAGCTGTTCCCTCACTTCCACCTGCATTAGACCAACCTGTTGCCTTCCCCAGTCTGTCCTGATTCCTCTGTCATCTTCTCTCCCTTCTCACAGCTGAGTGACATTAATTTTGTGTTAAGTAGGTTTAAAAATACAGCAGTCAAACCACAATAGAAATAAAACTTTAATTTAAATGATCTCCTTGTTGGATAACAGTTACTGACTGGACATTTCATCTGATCTGACTTACCAGATACATCACAACACACACCACTGTAGTGATATTAAATAAGACATTTAAACTCAAGTGTCCCTCTGCCAACCTTTTTGAGTCTCAGGGCTATAGTGACACTGAGGACTAATTTGTCTGATACACACATAAACTTGTACAACTCATCTTTAATTAAAGAATCAATAATAATAAATGTACATATGAGTGAATAAATTGCAACACTGGAGCGTTGGAACATAGCTGGGAACTGCTGCCACATCAGTTTAGCTTTCCTGTGTTAATGTTTCCTGAGTTTTATTTAGGTCATTCTTACACTTAGTGTGTGGATGTGTGGGACATGTATCAAATATTCATAAAAATATTAAACAAATCATGTGTTTAGGGGAGGCTACATTTATTTAACAGCCAAATATGGGACGATTCCTATTAGGCTAGCTTTAGCTAACCTGAATATTTTACAACCCTCCTGTCCTGCTAATACACTGACAGTACTTGCCTTTTGCACCCTGGATAGTTTTTTTTTCTGCCGCTCCAAAGTGAAGTGCACGAGTGAAAAAATAAATAAATAAATAAATAACGCGCCTGTTAGGGGCGCGTGTTCACAGCACCTGTGTGTGAAGGGAGAGCAGAGAGATAGGAGGAGGGAGGTGAGGGAGCAGGGGGGGGGGCGCCTAAGCAGTGCTGTTTCCCTGTTATTGATCATTTCATGCAGTTAAAGAAGATGCCTGCTAGAAAAACATTTTTTCTAGAGACGGTTTTGGCGCCCCCTGTAGGGCAGCGCCCGTATGCCTTGCATAACCTGCATAGTGGCGATTTGCGACCCTGGTTAGAGCAACAAGCAAACAGATGTTTTCTATGCAACTGTAATTGTCAGTTGAATAAGTTATAATAAATGAGTTATTCAACATTAAGGAGGACGGTAGTTACATTTATTTTACATTACATTAGATTACATTTAGTTACATTTATAAGTTACATCTGGCCCTTCAAGGACAGCCATTATGCCGATGTGGCCCTCTGTGAAAATGAGTTTGACACCCCTGCTCTAAAGGTTGATGCAGCTGCAGATTTATTTTCCTCTAAAGTTCACGGTCAACACAAAACTGACCCGAGGCGCTTTTTCACTCACCAGCTGCTGTTTCATCACTTCAGATCTTGTTTGTTTGTTTGTTTGTTTATTCATTTCAATTAAAACAAGACATAGTCAAAACAATTAACTAAAATAACTATAAAATGAAAGGCAGCAGAAGAAGAATAAATTCTTATTGTTTCTGCCCCTTCATAACTATATCAAATCAAAACAATCAATTCAAAAAATACATAATCCAACAAACCACAAAATTATCACAATTTTTCAGTATAATTTCTTAATATCAGCAAAACTTATTTATATCTCATCAGCAAAACATTCTTTATCTTTTTCTTGAATACAACTAATGATTTCTCCTTTTTTACATCATCGTCCAAACTATTCCATAAACTAATTCCCTTCATTAACGTAGACCTACCCTTTAAACTTGTTCTATACCTCTTCTTTACAAAAATATCTGTTCCCTTTAAATTATAACAACTATTTCTTTTAACAAAATTCACTTGTATGTTTGACGGTAAATTTTGATTCTGAGCCCTGTACATCAGCAATAGAACATTGTAATCCACCAAATCAAAAAACTTAAGAATTTTCAGTTGATAAAACAAAATACTTGAAGGATGACGATAATGCTTTCTTGAGATCACTCTTATTACTCTTTTTTGTAAAATAAAAATAGGCTTGGTTGCTGTTTTACAAGCTGTACCCCAGATACCAACACAATAAATCAAATGTGGCACAACAATCGTATTGTACAGCAAACACAACGCCTTGTCAGTCAAAAATTCCTGTACTTTATACAGCACTGCTATAGATTTAGAGATTTTAGTTCTTACAACATTAATATGTTTTTTCCATGTCAATTTATCATCAATAATCACTCCCAAGAACTTTGCTTCACTCACTCTACGTATCTCCACATCATCAATTTTGAAAGGAAGATGTTTTGTATGTTACGTTAGCTTGTTGGTGTTAGCTGGCTGATTCAAACATCTGCTTCTAAAGCCGCTTGTTTGGACACTCTATTTTATTTATTTTGAACATCATCATCATCACAAAAAAGGAGGTTTCTGTCAGAGACCATTTAGCTATTACCGGTACATAAAAAAAAACAAGGGTTCATTTAAAGGCCCAATGGGTCAAACCTCCACCAAATTGTCCTCAACTTCAGACCCAGTGATGAGCACTTTGTGTCAGCTAATGCCATTTTTGTCCACAGGGTTCACATTTTCTCTCACATTAAATTGATAATAAAACAGGTTAAAATCCGCTCATCTTTGTGCAAAAAGCACGTGGCAGATGGCTCCTTCACACGCCCAAAAAGTGCGTAGCCAAAGCTGCCAAATACGGTTTTGGTGGGAGTACAAATTGTCCTGTAACTGGGCTAGATGCCAATAAATAAATAAATAAAACAAACAGGCAACCTCGCATGTTTTGTTTTATTCATTTATTCATTTTATAATAATGAGATACAACATTTAACATATGTGTAATTGGAAATAAATAAATAAATAAATAAAACAAACAGGCAACCTCGCATGTTTTGTTTTATTCATTTATTCATTTTATAATAATGAGATACAACATTTAACATATGTGTAATTGGAAATAAATAAAACAAACAGGGAACCTCGCGTGTATAGAAGAACGCAGGATAAAAAAGGTCAAACCCATGAAGAACGCTCAGTGAGGGAAGCTGCAGGACTGCATGTGAAAGAAACTGGAAAATATGAACGTTTTGCACCGATCTAAATTAAATGGGTTGTAAATATGGGTGCACGTTTTGTTTCACTTCTTATTGCGTCCTCGTCTTTGCTCGTTTGCAGAGTTGTGTTCTTACGCCACGGGTCTAAGAAGTTTATGTTTATGTTTATTAAATTTGTTCTTTTTTTTTTTTTTTTTTTTTTTTTTACAAAAAACACAATACAAAACAATCCCATAAATGATAATGTACAAAATATAAAAAAATGAACGGTAGCAGAAAGAAGAAGAAAAAATCTTATTATATCTGACCCTTTTTTCAAACAATCAGTTCAAACAATAATAATCTTTCAGTAATAGTACAAAATGAATAATTCTTTCCAATTTTCTAACTAATACAATACACATTAAGCTATTTCATATATATTTTTTAACACATTTGTTTTGATCATTTTCTTAAATGTAAACATTGACTTGGCATTTTTAACTACATTCTCCAAACCATTCCATAATCCAATTCCCTGGATTGAGGTAGAACGTCCCTTCAAACTAGTTCTAAATTTATTTTTATAAATATGTCTGTCCCCTTAAAGCTGCAGTATGTAACTTTGTAATGTAGTCTGTAACTTTTCTAACAATATATTTTTAACATATTTCTTCACTCTGTCACTATCTACTGACAGACTGATGTTAGACAAAGTAATCTCTGAAAAAAACTATAGTCCCCTTGCTTCTCTATCAGCATTTATAAAAACACAGAGTGACCCGCCGTTAACCAGCCAATAAAAACAGAGCTTGAATTTGAATCAGCCAATAAAAACAGAGCTTGAATTTGAATTTCAGCAGAGCAAGGGGGGCAGAGCCATATATGGCTCTGAGGGGGAGGGATCAGAATGCTTTGCCTGTTGAAAATATTTCTAAGTTCTGGCTCTATAGAAAGTTACACATAGCACCTTTAAGATTATAACAACTTTGTCTTTTAACAAAATGCATTTGGATATTTAAAGGCAATGCATTATTTTGAGCCCTATACATAACTGATCAAATATTATAATCTACCAAATCATGGAACTTCAATAACTTCAGTTGATAAAGTAATGTGCTTGATGGATGACAGTAATGATAAAACAAGCCGGGGAATAATCATTCCTTCAAAGCAGAAACTGAATTTAACTTAAAACCTGTTGCTTTGGTTTCTCAGAGCTGCAGTAAAATACGATGCTAGTGCGAGAAAACCTTCTCCTGTGGTGCAGCACGTGACTCTGCTGGACTCACCCGCCTTCGAAGATCCTGATGCGAGTCGGTTCAGCGGACGGCTGCTTGACGGACACCTCCTTCTCTACCTGCTCATCCTTCGAGCGGTCCCACGACGCCACTCCCTTCATCTTCCTTCCAAAATGACTTACGTCGACTGGCATCAGCTCAGGCTTCAGCTACAGAGACGACGAGTCGTGTTAAAGACGCTTCAGCTCTTCGGTGTGTTTTGGATTGACGACTGTGTAAGAACACTTAAGGATACCTGATCGAAGCGCAGCTTCCAGGCCACGGATGAAACCAGCTTCCCAGAGCTGGGTGACGATATGGCTGCCAGCGTGTATATCACATCAGTGTTCCTCCTCTGTTTGGACCTGAACAGAGCCAGGGCAGCTTTTGTAGTGAGGCTCAGCGGATTGGGGTTGTACGAGCTGACGCACCACGAGCTGTAGACGGAACTACGAGCTGCAGACGGGGCGCTGTTGGGTTTGGTGTAGTTTCGGAAACACCAGGTGACGTGGCTCGTGGTGCGCAGGCTCGGGAACTGGAAAAACTGCGGAGCGTCGGCCACGTTGGACGGAAGCAGGGACTGAGCTCCCGGTTTCCCCGCACTTTGAACGTTAGCAGGTTTAACTGGTGTGGGCTGCGCGTCGGCGGCGTCTTCTGCGTCGTCGCAGGAGAGCATGGGCTCCGGGCTGGAGCTGGACTCTTGGGGCGATCTGTCCACGTCGAGCTCCTCGGGGGACTCTCGTCCATCTGGAACCAGTGAATGATCGGTGATGATTTGGAGAGGCGGGGTGAAGCTTTCAGCCCGGGGCACATCAGAGAGGTGAGGGGCTGGGGAACGGACAGGAATGGTGATTTTGTTGGGGACATCATTCAGTGGAGGAGAGGACGACATCCTTTCAGACTCTTCAACTGAACCCTCACTCTTCCTCTGCTGCTTCTCAGACGTGGAACAGCGTTCAGCGCCGCTCAGCTCAACGGCGCTCATCTCCTTGACGATCTGCCCATACATCCTCTCTTCCTTCACCCTCTTCTGCTGTTTAGTCTCTACGAAGCGCTCGAGGGAGCTGGTGGGGGAGAGCATGCGTTTGCCGGCTACAATACCAGACGTTGAGGCGTCAGTGATGGATATAGTACCTGACGTAAGTGACAGTGGGATGCCCGTGTTCACGTGTTGCTCAGGTGGCAGAGGGTAGCGCAGTGCTGTAGCATCGACCTGACCAAGGAGGAGGGACAAGTTGAAGCCTGCTCCACTTATGCCTCCCGCTACTCTTCCATACGACTTGCCAATGCTCGCAAGTGGAGGAGACATGTTGCTGGTACCAGCACTGTCCGGGCTTAAGGCGTGTACTCCTGCACCGTAGGAACCCATCAGCTGGCTCACACTTGTGTACATAGCACTACCGAAGGATGGCATGTTGGTTTGGATCCTCACAGGAACCAGTAAACTGGGCAGAGAGGCCTGGGAGCCCAGACTGTGGGCGGCAAACACCGGCTGAATCTGTTGCAGAAACAAGGAGGGGCTGGTCGAGCACAGCGCACCTGCATTCTGCTGTTGCTGCGACAAAGGCGAGGTGCGAGACGAGAAAGACGGCGTGTAGATCGGTGAGCTTTCGGATTTTCCGTCGTACGACAGCGGGTCGTGGTGGAGCTGCGGCTGTTTGTGCAGGCTGCCTTGTGATCTGACGTGCAGCTTTAGGAGTTGCTGTTGAGCCTGGAGAGTCTGCTGCGGTCGCGTCGCCTGTTCGGACTCCTGGTTCCAGAAGAGACCCGGCTGCTGGGAGTTGGACAAGAACGGGGCGCCGCTCTGGTACTGCTGGAGTAAATCCTTGTTTGTGCCATCGTGGCCTGGATGTTCTCCCTCAGACGAGGAGCTCTGAGCTTGGAGTCGATGCTGCTTGGACCTAAATCGTAGTACATTATTGTATTAGGAATAAATGCAGAAATAATACTGTAATGGTATTTACGAAAGCTGTAAGAAATACGTCTTTCTTTACATCTCCATCTTGTAGAGCAAACCATGTGTCTCACCTTCCATAGAAAGGTTCATCTTGCAGACTGTCCTCACTGATGCTCTGCTGGAGGCCGTGCTGGTGGTGAGATCCTACAGCTGTGCAGAAAACAATGCATGTTAAGACGTAAACCTCCAAGAAACTGTCAATCTTGTCTTGTACACTTGACAGAAAAAGGCCCCAAAGAAGGTTGTTTGATACGATGTTTTGAATGAAGGAGAACTGTATTGTTGCAATAAAACTTCAGCACGGTCAACACATGGTTCATGCACCGTAGAGCTACATCATTCTGAGTCTTACCTCCCGCTCTCCTGGTTCTGTTGGGCTGGTCGATGCTGCTGTGTGGGGATCCAGATGAGCTAGGCCACGCCCCATGATCAAAACTCTCCTGTTTGATTGACATTTCTGCTCCGCCTGGTTCCTGGAGGACCGCCTCTGGATAAACACTCAGCGAAGCCTGTCAAATGCGTAGAAAATAATGGAATAAGAACGTGTAAGTCAAAAAATAAATAAGATACAACAACAAAAGATAATGATCCTTTTTTTCCTCTACTGTACTGGTCATAAGCTAAAGATAATAAAAGAAAATGACAAACTGAAAACCTTTCTTTTGACAACTACCGTATTTTCTGGAATATAGGTCGCACCTACGTCAAAATGTGGACCGTGTTTAGCTCTGCTGCAAATGTCTCTTCCACAGGAGCGCACAGCAAGGCTTTTAAGAAGATTAACACTTAAAAACAATTATTTGTTTGATAAAAATTATAGCAAATATGTGTCTGAGCTGAACTTTTCTTTAATAAATGAATAATTTTAGCAGGATAAACACCTAAAAATATATTTGTTAGCTGACATTATTGTAAGAGTGTGTCTCAGTTTAATTTTTGTTAATAAATGATTACAAATCAGCTTATTTTATAAAAAGCCATAAATAGGTCACACCTGAATATAGGTCGCAGGGCATGCAAAAATTATAAAAAGCCGCGACCTATATTCCGGAAAATACGGTACATGTTTCAGTTTAAGTCAATAATGTTTTTATTTTGGGGATCCATAAAAACAGATTCCAATGTTTTAATTTTTCCTCCCACGGTGATTGTTGCAGACTTCTTTTTGTGACCTTTGGTCAGAAAAATTTTGTTTTAGCTCATGTGGCTTTAAGACAACTTCCAAAATGTTTTGTCCGATTAGTCAGAAATGGCAAACTTTTAAAAAGCTGCTTCTTTATTTGATGTTTTCAAACTACAGGTAGTCCTCGACTTACGACGGTCTCAAGTTACGAGGTTTCGTGGTTACGACACGCATCTCCATAAATTATTATTATTACTTTTTTATTATTTTGATTTTTTTATTTTGAAAAGCCGAGTTACACAGTTTCCGGTTTTACGTTCTAAACGTAGCAGCGGAGAAATACTGCCCTGTACTCTCTAAAAAGCTAAGTCTGGTCCTCTGGACATTCAAAAAACAAAACAAAACTTGTTGGACCAAGCTGGACAGGCAGCAGCTGTGGAAAAGTAGCTGTTTTATGGACGGCGGTTTTACGACGTAAACGAATGGAGAATCCGGAGGAAGGACGGAGGAATGGAGGGAACGGCTTCACCAGCATTCCAGTAGGAAATTAACTTTTTTTCCTTCATTATGGCTCTGAAATGTATGTGTTTTTTGATAATTATGTAGGGTACTGTGTTAGGATAGGCTTAGTGCTTGGTAAAATAAAGTACTGTATGTATAAGGTGCAGTTTGGACGTATGTTCCGACTTACGTCGAAATTCGCTTTACGACGCGCGTAGGAACGGAACTCCGTCGTAAGTCGAGGACTACCTGTAATCTTAAAACAAACCCTTTATATCTGTTTCACAGTGAGGTCCCTGTGTAAAGGAACAATCACCTGGATTATCTACAAGTGTTTTCAAGATGCTCAGTTTTATCTTTTAAAGACAATCACTTGCTTTAGTGTGGAATTACTAACTTTACTGTCAGTTGAATAAGTTGGAAGTACACGGTGAACAAAATAAATCCCCAAAAATCAATATATCATCTAAAAATCAAAGTATTCTCTTGGTATCATCATCATCGTGACGCAATGAGACTAACCTGTATAAATGAAGGTTGAACGAAACATGATTCTTTTTACAGTACCTGTCGAACAAGATATCCACGCCGACGTTCCTTCATTGCAGATGCGCTGCTGTAGAGCTCCCCCTGTCTGGAAGAGGGCAAGCTTCCGCAATCAAAAGATTTGCTGCGCATTTCAGGCAACTCTGTGGGCAGCGTGCAAGGCGCCTGCTCTGACGAAGACCTCCTCATCTCCCTCTGCTGGTGGTGGCTGGAGTAGCCACTGCCGGGAACAGTCAGGAACTCTGACTGCTTCGCTCCACCTCCAGAAGTCAATGAGTCCTCCTGAAAAAGAGACAAAACCCAAAAGAGAGGAACATATACTTAACTTTCCGGTTTTTGCAAGTTCTGCTTTGCAACATGCAATGTTATAGAGATTACAAAGGTAGATAAATGAGCCACAACAACAAAACCAATGGGAGATGATGTATATGTTAAACAGATCATTGTTGTAAATGTCTTACAAGAAAACCTAAAGCCTGGTTTATACTTCTTGTCGCACGTCTTTTACCCCCCGTTGAGTGAAAAAAAGTTGTGCAACTTCCGTCTGCACTCCCGCTGCGATCCCCCGGTGACAGCTGTCTTGTACATGACCCCCAGTCAGAACTGCGAGAGGGGACAATGGGGCTCGCAGCGTGTGATTTGTTCAAAGTTTGTGGGCGTTTTTTGTTTGCGCCTTTCAGCGCGAGCTGAATTTCATTAAAATATAACTACAGAAACGCCCCAAAAAAATATATATATGTGTTAGCTGAATACAGGAAACCCTCGAGGTACGACACCTGCGACCTACGGCAACTCAGACTTACGATTTTATCATATTTAATAAAAATATGATAAAAAAAAAAAAAAATTATTATTATTTTTTTTTTGTGTGTTTAAAAGTTATTAATTTCATGTGTATAGCACTTTGTTGCAGCTGTGGTTGTTTTAAATGGCTTTATAAATAAAGTATAATTATTAATTTTACGTTTTGATTAGAAATTTATCGTATTTACGCAACTTCCGGTCGTTTCCGCTCGCCACTTCCGGTCGCCATTTTACAACTGTACTGCGATGGAGCTCCAGAGGCTACTGTCAGCTGGCTCCGTGTGCCCGATCAGGGTTGCCTCATACGGATAAATTAGCTGGAAACACTCGGTCAACTCTGTGGACGTCTCAGGTCCGGAGGAGCAGCCGCGGATCGCCCCGCGATCGGCGGCCACAACGCCGCCCGACATGCTAACGACAGCAGCTAACAAAGCAGCTAACACAGGCGAAGACACCGAGCCGACATGCCGCGGAGGATCCATCTGCGGCCGGGAGCTCGCCGCAAATGTCCGCCTGGCAGTCGGGGCCACCGGCTCAAAGTAAGACATTATATTTTTTATTTATTGTGCAGTTCTGTGCGTGTTTATGGCCTTAGTATGTCTGCTTGTTCAGTCTCATGCCATTAAATATGTGTGCGGCGCTCCGTTAGCGGTATAACCGCGACCTATGTCAGAAACGCAGACCTACGACAGGCATGTGTTTTTGGTCCGCGAGGTACGACAAAATCGACCTAAGTCACACACGTAGGTCCCTATCCCTGACGTAACTCGAGGGGTTGCTGTATATATATTAGTGCTTCTGAGTTACATTTTTTTAACAACTGATTACAAATCAGCTTATTTCAGAACGTAAATAAAGGACTAAATAAAGGTTGAACGAATGAATGAATGAGTAAATAACACGAAGCGCGCACCCATCAGAGCATTTCCGCCTTTCAGCGCGAGCTGAATTTCAT
>JBBPBX010000142.1:134222-147823 GCA_038048925.1 Garcialebias charrua | reverse complement strand
TATATATACATACACAGGTAGGACTCCTCGACTTACGGCGGTCTCGACCTGCGGCAATCCGACTTTACGAACGTATCATATTAATAAAAATATGAAATAAAAAAATATATAATTTTTTTTAATGTGTTTAAATGTTCTTGATTTCATGTATACAGCACTTTGTTGCAGCTGTGGTTGTTTTAAATGGCTTTATAAATAAAGTACTATTATTATTATTACTGTACATAATTTTTTATTTTTAAGCAGATTTACTAAGTTTGCGGCAGTTTCCGACAGTTTCCGCCAGTTTTCGGCAGTCAGTTTACGGCAGTGCCCGCCAGTTTAGCCAGTTAGCTCCAGCCTCGACCGCCGGCTTCAGATGGACCGTGTCCGATCAGAGGTTCCTGCGCTCGGATACATGAGCTGGGAGCTGAACGGAGGTTTTGCGGAGGGACGGATGGACGAAGGAAAACGACGCTGTGGACCACGTGAAGCAGCAGACAGCGATCCGGACCAGTGGAGCAACGAGATAACATTCTAACAAGCCTTGCTGTAGGATGGGCGGGTGGGGTGGATGGTGTCACCGGGGAAACGGAGCCGACGGGCAGCGGAGAGGCCAGCTGCGGCCGGGAGCTCGCCTCGATGTCCGCCTGGCAGCCTAAGATGTTGTCTGGACACCGAGCTAACATGCTAAAACGTGGAGAAACAGCTGCGGCAACCTTTTGGAGGGACTAAAATGCTAACGCAGCGCGGCCTAACATGCTAACGCGGAGGGGCTAATGCTAACGTGGCGCAGCTTGTTGGACGGACACCGCGGAGAAACGGCTCCCAGTAAGTTATTAACTGTTTTTCCCTTCATTATGTATGGAGTTAACATGCTAACAGTCCTTCCTGTAAACAGTTTGGACCGCGTGGAGCAGCACGAAGCTGTGGAGCTCGGACGTGCAACGAGCTAACATGCAAAAAGACAGAGACAGGCTTGACTAGCTTAAAGTAAGAAATTAACTTTTTATTTTGCCTTTATTTTACCGGGACTGGACCATTGTCCAGTCCCGGTAGGACTGGAAAGCACCTTGCATGGTAGTCTGCCGCTACCGGTGTATGAATGTGTGTAGCATTCAATGTGTGTAGCACTTTGAGATTTTCACTAATGAAAAGTGCGTTATAAATTGAATTCATTTTTATTATTATAATTACAGTATGTGTTTTGTGATAATTATGTAGGGTACTGTGTTAGGATAGGCGAAGTGCTTGGTAACATGGTAACTGTTTTGTACCGTACATGTACGTGTATAAGTGGCGGCTCGTGTGTACTTCCGACTTATGGCGATTTTCGTGTTACGAACGGCCGCAGGAACGGAACTCGTTCGTAAGTCGGGGACCAGCTGTATATATACACTAAAATAAACTACTACTTACTAGTTGTACTACTATCTCTACTTCGTGGTTTTTCACTTATCATGGGGCTTCAGGGTACGGATCCTCTGCGATAAACGAGGGACTACAGTATTTTTTTAAATGTACAAGTGTTGTTTGTCTTTTTTTTTGGTTAAATGAAAAATATTTATCAGCCAAAAACACAAAAACAAAACAAAGAGCAGCCATTGATCATCCTTATTCCAAATAATGGTATTGGCATGAAAACAAACACATTGGCCGACCTTTACATTTTACCAAACGTCCCAACTTTTCCTGAACCGAGGTTGCACTACATGCTGTTCAAACCGCTCAGAGGGAAGAGAAATTCATCTTTATTGCTGTAATCTCTGCAAGCAATCTGCAGCATTTCACTCCAATTTGTACCTTCTGTAAGTGATGAAAAGCAGTGCTCGCGTCTATGTTGCTTAATGCGTTTCTCCAGCACATTAGAGCAACTAATCTCATTACTGTTACTGAACTCCCACTCCCAACACTTTCACCAACCACACTGCTTCCTTTTTCTCATCTGCCTTATCCAGATTTACGTTCCTCTGACGAGTGACAAAGTGCTCAGCAGCAGGTATGAGTGCAAAAGGCAGCATGAACATTAATCTGTCCGTTCATACAAGAATGGGTAAACTATGTTTGGATATGGAAAAGTGTGAACATGACTGTATTTGTGTACGTGTCTCTGGCTTATGTAACTCACCACGTAGACTGATCGCAGGCCCGCGGCCGCCTTGTTCTTCCTCTTAGGATTGCAGAGCGACTGGTAGTCGTAGGTACTTTTAGAGGTGAACAGGGACGAGTTGACCAAGGCTCTCATCAGAACGGGGTCGATGACGCCAAAGAAACACCCAATCTAATGTGGGGAGAGAGAAGAAGCAGAGGTTAAAAAAAAGTTTTTTTTCCCCTCGTTGCATACTTCTTGCAGCGAGTTTCAAGTTTCATGACATCGATTTCAAAAATCCGAAACATGATTGAAAACAAAAACAGCTACATGATTTCTGTGTACAGTAGTTCTGATTTGAGGCCCAGAGGGAAGATCTACCAGAACACTCATGACTTATCAGCTTCAGGGAGGGATGATTTTAGTAACAAAGCCTCACAGAGATATTTTTGAACTTTTATATGACAAAAAACTCAAAAAAGCAATGCAAAAAATGTCGAGTGATTTTACAGACAGAGGGTGACAGACCAGCACTAACAACTTTGAGGACGGGTTTTTCCGAAGGTCTCGGAGGTGTGAAGCGACCGAGTGCTTGGAAGTGTTTAAGTACTCGTGTATTCAGGTGGGAATATTCGCATACAGCGGGTATCTTGTTGCACATGTGCTCGGACGCATGTGCGAGCACTTTAGGACATGCAAACGATCATTTTCTTTTCACTTTGTAAGGTCACTGTTAACAAGCGGCCCTCCACACACTTATTCCTCCTGCAAGCCAAACGATATATAAATCTTCCAATCTATAAGGTAACGAGAGCCGTCTCCTCCTTCCCAGTGCAGCAACACAAATAATGAATTAACAGTCACAGTCCTGCCGGCTGCAGACTCCCCAAGGTTTTTTTTTTTTTGTGTTTTTTTTGATGGAGTATGAATTGGAAAGAGCTGGAGAGAAAAAGCCATAAAGCGGGAGAAAAACTGTGCTCCTGTTGGAAATATGATTGAGTGTGCACAGGCCTTTACAAACATGGTTGCTGGGTTTTAGTATTCCTGCCAAACATCAGAGGGGGACTGATTTATCAAACACACACCCAGACCTGATTGGGAGGGAGTCTGAGCTGCATGAAGCAACATTTACTCCAATGACTTCAAGGGGCCCACTGTTAGCACTAAACATAAGACAATGAGAAGGAGGGGTAGAAGAAAGTTTAGTTTGGGTTTGTGCATGAAGGAAATAGAAAATGTGGCAAATTACATGATGGAGGCTTCATTAGTTTATTTATCTAGTTGATAAATTTACAACTTCGTTGCTAACTTCACTTGATAAAACTGCTCCGCTGAAAAAGTAAGTAATCAATAAGAGGAGACTGGCTCCTTGGTTCAATTCTGAGTTACATTACTAAACCGGCATCTAGAAAGCTGGAAAGAAAATGACACTCCACTAATGTCGAATAATTTTACATATCTTGGAGAGACAGCCTGCTAACGTATAAAAAAGCTCTCTGTGGAGCTAGAACTTTATATTATTCACCCAGTGGTGGAGAAAGTACTCAAACACTGTACTTAAGTAAAAGTACAAATAAACAGACAAAAATGTACTCTAGTAAAAGTAGAAGTACCATATTAATATTTTTACTTAAGTAAAAGTAAATAAGTACTTGCTTTTAAAAATACTTAAAGTATTAAAGTAAAAGTACTTGCTGAATGTATTAACTAATGCAATGGTCTACAATACCATTAAGTGTGCGTACTGTATGCATATTTTCTGTAATACATTAATAGTGTTGAGCCATTTTAATGAACAATGCTGCAGATAATGCATGTTTTTATTGTGTTTACTCTGTGACACAGTTCACACTTGGACTTTTGATTCTGTGTGTCAGAATTTCAGTGATGAGTTAAATACCATTAAGCAAAATAAGAAAGAGGAATGATTATACCTTTGAAAGTTTTTATTTAACACAAAATAAAACCAATGTGTCATTTTAACTGCAGTAAACACATTTAAGTAAAAGTTGTCTGTTTGAAAAAAGAAGCATTAGACACAACTAACAAAGGAATAGATCACTTCAACTCGTTTGTCATCAACTCTAGTTAAAATATTGTCTAGTCAATCTTGTAATGGATCAACAATGAACAATACTTTAACTTCCTGACAACATTTTCAAAACTTGGACCTGAGTGTCGAGACATTTGGAGAAATCTCTTGTCTCCTAACATCCCATGAACTGACACATTTTAATATTGCAGCAAGAATTTCTTGTTCAAGTTCAGAAGAAGTTGGTTTTCAAAGTTTTTGAGTCCATGTCTGGCTCTTTAGGGAGAGAGAATCTGTCCTGCTGTACTGAACAGTCTTTCAATAGTCTTTCAATAATATTTCAATAGTCTTTCAATAATATTTCAATAAAGCCATGGGTGTTGTGTATCTTCTGGATGAATCTTTGTGGTGGAATCCATTTTGTGTGTGTTAGTGGTGCTGTGGGTGCTCCCAGCTAAATGACTTATACACAAGAATATACATCATTGGTCCAGCTCTTCTTGAAGGCAGGTCTAATGTTACCTGTCCACTTTGCAGTGATTCAGTGGACCAACTCCCCTCTCAACATCAGTTACTTTCAAACTAACGACAAATCAAAAAGTTGCAACGTGAATGTAACTTGTAACTCAACACATTATAGAAATGTAGTGTAGTAGAAAGTACAGATACTTCATGTAAAATGTAGTGCAGTAAAAGTAAAAGTACCCACATTTAATTCTACTTAAGTAAAGTACAGATACATGAAAAATATACTTAAGTACAGTAACAAAGTATTTGTACTTAGTTACATCCCACCACTGTTCACCTTTAAGTCAGAGTCAGAGTCAGAGAGTCTTTATTGTCATTTGCACCGCATGTGGTACATGTGATGAAATGAGATTATGTACACAGGGTCCCAGTTACATCCAACAACAAATGCAAGAGAAAAACAGTAATAACATCTAGAATTAACTAAGAAAAACATCAACTAGTAATACACTAAGCCCTAATGTAGTGGAAAAACATCATTATAAACAGCAGCACGAACATGAGTCTGTATGAGCAGATGGTCACAGATGAACACAGCAACAAGAAAACAGATCAGCATCAGCATGATGTGATATTTTGCAGTGTTTATTCTTATTATTTATTTATTCATGAGTCTAACAGCCTCAGGGTAGAAGCTGTTCCTCAGTCTAGTGGTTCTACATTTGATGCTCCTCAACCTCCGTCCTGAGGGGAGTGGGGCAAAGAGTGAGTGTGCTGGGTGAGTGAGGTCTTTCATGATGCAGGTGGCTCTTTTCCTGCATCTGGAGGTGTAAATGTCTGTGATGGTGGGGAGACTGACTCCAACAGACTTCTGTGCAGCCTTCACCACTCTCTGTAGAGCTTTCCTCTCTGCAACTGTGCAGCCTCCATGCCACACGTTGATGCTGGAGCACAGGATGCTCTCCACTGCACACCTGTAGAAGGAGGTGAGGACTGGGCTGCTCAGACCAGCTCGTCTCAGCCGTCTGAGGAAGTAGAGTCTCTGATGACCTTTCTTGATCAGGCTGGTGGTGTTGTTGCTCCAGCTGAGGTTATCATTCAAGTGTACACCCAAGTATTTGTAGCTGGAGACCACTTCCACTGCAGATCCACCTATGTTCAGTGGGGCGTGGGTGTGTTTGTTCCTTCTGAAGTCCACAATCATCTCCTTTGTCTTCTTCACATTCATGTGAAGGTTATTCTCTTTGCACCAGCTCTCCAGGTGTTCCACCTCCTGTCTGTAGCTGGACTCATCATTGTTTGTGATGCATCCCACCACAGCTGTATCATCTGCAAACTTAACAATATGACAGCCTGGATGTGTGGCTGTACAATCATAGGGTTTAATTGACGAGAATAAAAATAACCCCAGGTTCCTTTTCAGTACCATAGTTATTCTAATGAAAAATACCATCTATGAACCATGTTGAACCATGTATCTCTACAACTATAAGCAGTGATGACTTCATGAGCTTCTTTATAAATAAAATTATTTCAATTAGGGATGAAATTCAAACCATTCTTCCTACTATTGCCTCTGGTTCCGTGTCAGATGAGACAACTTTAAAAATCTCACTAGAACCTGATTTATGGTTTGACTGATTGTGTCCTGTTGAGCTCTCTAAAATGTTAAAAAATAATAGTTTCATCCAAACCATCCACATGTCTGCTAGATCTCATCCTAACCAGGCTATTTAAATATGTATTTTCTTTAATTAATATCCACATTTTGGGTCTGCTTAATTTATCTGTAATGAATGGTTATGCACCACGGCGCTTTAAGATTGCTGTAACCTTTACTTAAGAAACATAATCTTGACTGAAGAATCCTGGCCAATTATAGACCTTTATCCAATCTAACTTTCATCTAAAAAATTATAGGGAAAATAGTTGCTGATCAATTACGTGATCATCTGCAAATAAATACTATGAGGAGGAGTTTCATGCAGGATTTAGAGCTCACCATATCACAGAAACAGCATGGGTGAAAGTTACTAATGATATTATCATGGCCTCTGACAATGGACTTGCGTATGTCTACACTGGTCCTGTTAGACCTCAGTGCTGCATTTGATACAGTTGATCATAATATTCTACTACAGAAACTTTAATATGATATTGGGATTACAGGAACAGCTCTAAAATGGTTTGAATAATATCTATCTGATGGATTCCAATTTGTAAATGTAAATAAATCTTCCTCATACACCAAAGTTAGTCATGGAGTTCCTCAGAGTTCAGTGTTCGAACCAGTAATCTTTTGTATGCTTCCATTAGGTAAAGTTATTAAACAGTATGAGACAATTTTTTCATTGTTATGCTGATGATACAGTTATATTTGTCCATGAAATCCAATGAATCCTATCAGCTAATTAGACTACAAGCATGTCTTAAAGACGTAAAAACCTGGATGACCCTAAATTTTCTGCTTTTAACTCAAACAAGACCGAGGTTTTGATTTTTGGACCTGAACATCTTAAAAATAAATTTTGTAGTCTTTCACCCTCCTTGGATGGCAAAATCTACAGCAGAACCAGAAACTGGTCCAACATAGGCTGCAATCTGCCTCAACTGGCTGGTGGTTGAATAGTTTTGCATTTAAATACGTTTTTTTTATTTTTTTTAATTACTTTTAGCTCAGCTTTATACTTTTTTTTTTAAAATTTAGCTAAGGTTTTGCTGATTCTATGTTTTACTTCAAGTTAGCTGTGGCTTTGCAAATTTAAGTTTTTAGATAAAGTTTTGTGCATGTGTTTCTGTGATGGGCTTGTGACCTGTCTAGGTGTACCCAGCCTCTCTCACAGAGACCAGTTTTTAGATTTTAGCAATAATTGGACAGATTTTTTTTTTTTTTTTTTTTTGTTCATTTTACTTTTGTAAAGAAAAAAAACATTTTTACATTTTAACAATCAAATGAAAAAAATTATAGCTTTTAGCTACCATTTTGCTTATTTTAGCTCGACTTCTGCTTATTTTCAACATTCAGCATTCACACTGCATTTTCACGGAAAAGGAATTTATTTAGTTTTCTTTACAGTAGTTTGTTTAGCTGTAACTGGTAAATTGAGACCATATAAAAATTTACAGCAGTTTACAATAAGCCAGTTTTCTTCTGTAAGAATCCTCTGCAGGGGGTTGTTAGAACAAGAGGTTATTTTTAAACTTTGCAGCCAGATGTTTTTAAATTCAAATAAATATTCTTACACATTTTTATGCACAACATGCACACTTGGTGCCATTTAGTGATTTTACTATAAACATGGGCAGTATAGTTGACATTTGACAAAAACAAAAAAGTACAATGTTCTTAAAAACAAACACATTTGCCAATTGAACCTAACAATCCTTGAAGGAATGCACAGCACCTGCCATAGTTTTATACAAAGCTCCTATATGAGCTGTTCAGTGTTCAGTATGCTGTGTCAGCTACTTCCACACCAGATTGTTGCTCAATATCTGCTAAACGGGCCAATTTAAAGCTGGTGTAGATTCTCAGCCATCCAGGATATGACAAATCTAAATAATAAAAATAATAATAATAAATAAATAAATAAATAAATTAACTGGATTTATACTTTAAATATATTTTTCACTTCCTAGCTGAGGAGCTTTCTCAATTCAAAACAGGAAAGTTGAAGTTCCAAGCTTTCGACCCAGTTTGGATGTGAACAATTTCTGAACATTTTCACTTTTTTCTGATGTTAATGATGGAAAAGCTATACACGTTTATACGTTTACGCAATTTTGCCAAACTGTAGTATCTATGCCAGGTCACTAGCTGGCACTGTTATCAAGTCAAGTCAAGCTTTATTGTCAATTTGTATTGGGTCTTAAGTTGTACTTTGTAGGCACACACATGTGATCAAATACTTCAGTTTTAAGTATGAAAACAGTTGCATCCAAAATGCTGAACACACAAATGTCTGTTTGGAGGATGAGGTTGGGTTGCACCTCCTGTTTGTTTAGCTGAGCTATAACCATGTCTGTCTTTGCTCATCTTCATTAGCTCAGGTGTCCATCTTGAAACACGGTGACTCCAAAAGTTAATCAGCTGTAGATGCACATCTAATGATTACGGTACTTGCAAATTATTTATGATTTTTAAAATAAATTAATCTTCTAGTTCATGAGATATTTGGCTAACACACAAACATGCAGGCAGATAGAGGATGGCTTGATCATTTGCCTTTCATGCCATTGGTTGATAGAAAAAAAAAGCATCATATTTGCAATAAAAATCTATTAGAAACTGATTAGATCTTATTTTGTAGGGCATCCCCTGTTCTTATCCAGAAATAGATCAAAGGATGCTTTCAATCTTCGTGGCACCACTCTGTGGAACATCCTGCATGCCACAATCATTTCTATATTTAACCTCCAATTTTCTCAAACATGACTAAATTGTTGGATGTTTCCCACTTCCTTATCTCATACTTTGTATGTAAATACTTAAAATGTTTAAGAAAAATGCCACAGTTCACCTTGGATATGTGGTCATCTTGGTTGGACATCACAACAAATCCACCGTCATCTAGAAAGACACAGTCTACTCTCTGAAAGCACAAAGAAAACGGATTGAACAGATGTTCTAATCATGCATCATTTTATTTATACCAAAACAGGAAATCAAAAAATAAATGTGCAATAAGTCTCCCACCTTGTTATTTCTCGTACAGCCGCAGATCTCATCCTTGCACTTCAAAACACACAGGAGATCAGTGATCAAAAGTCAGGATTGGAAACTTTGCTCATCTGTGTCATGCAGATAAAATCTACTCACACTCCTCTTGTTTGTGATGTTGATAAGCATCTCCATCCACGCCTCGATATCCAACTTCACACCGACCACTGGGGGAGAATAAGACACCCAAAAGCCAGACATCCTAGATCATTTCGGTCCTCTGCATCAACTTTACACTCTGAACTTGGAGAATTTAAACTTGGCTTAAGATCACAGGAGATGTGCCGACTTGACGTGTGGTTTGTGTATTCGTGTTTGTGTGTTTATGTCTGAGAGGCGGAAATCATCAGAAAATCAGGGAGTGGTGGTTATTAAAAAAACGCCTGTGACAGTGTTTGGAGTTCAATTAATTATGAGGTATAAAGGTTACATACTGAAGCGGTGCGTCAGGGTGCTTATGGAAAGGTGGAAGGGTAAAAGACAAAACTTGAGAATGTATGATTTAAACATGCCAACAGTTATTTTTTACCAGCTGGTTTGAGATTGACGTCATCTATCTTGATGTTTACTGCCCTGCTCACGAGGACTGAGCTGTCACTTTCTGTACAACAGAAAAATAAACAATTGAATATAACCCAAATACAAAAAAGTTGGGACACTGAATAAAAGAAACAAGGAATCAAACAAGATGTAAAAAAAAATAACAACAGGTAAAATAAAAATACCAACAATTAGTGTCCAAAACAGAATGCATTGATCTGCAAATCTCAAACCCATATTTAATTCACAATGAAAAAGTATAAGCCTTTTAATTAAGTGGTACAAATAATAAACTAGTTTAACTAGCAACAGGTCAGCAAGAGGTATAAAAAAAAACTTTTATAAATGCTGAATTTCTCAGAAGTAAAAATGGTCAGTGTCTGCAAATAAAACTATTTTAGACTAATGTCATTCAACAAAAACATGGACGACCGACCGTCCCATCGTAACATCATTACATTTCAAGAATCTGGAGAAACTGTTGTGCATTTCAAGGCTGAAAGTCATCATTGAATGCCAGTCATCTATGGACCCTCAGGTGGCACTTTTAATAAAAACAGTTCTTATTCTGTGATAAATATCACTGCATGAGCTCAGGGAAACTTTCACAAATCATTGTCAGTAAATGCTGTTCGCTGTGCCATTCACAAATGCAGGTTAAACTCTAATGTGCAAAACAACCAAAACAAGCCATGATGAACACCGTCCAGAAATGCCACAATCAGATTCATAATAATAATAATAATAATAATGAATTAAATTTATAACGCACTTTTCATTAATGAAAATCTCAAAGTGCTACAAAGTGCAACAGAATTAAATGTCAATAAAACAAGTAATAAAACAAGTAAAATCAATAACAGTATCAACTAAGATCAAAAGTAGAATCATGAGGAG
Source organism: Garcialebias charrua (assembly GCA_038048925.1). Lineage (NCBI taxonomy): Eukaryota > Metazoa > Chordata > Actinopteri > Cyprinodontiformes > Rivulidae > Garcialebias > Garcialebias charrua. The sequence continues at coordinate 137,098 of JBBPBX010000142.1, read as the reverse complement.
GCAGAGTATGCTCGGTTGAAAAGAAAGGTCTTCAAGCCGCTCTTAAAGTCAACCACAGACTGTGGGGCTCTCAGACAGTCAGGAAGAGAGTTCCACAGGCGGGGGGCAGCCACACTGAAAGCCCGGTCTCCCATGGTCCTTAATTTGGTTCTCGGAATGTGAAGTAGATGACTGTTCTGTGACCGCAGAGACCGGGTGGATGAGTATGGTGCAAGAATGTCCTTTAGATAATCAGGTGAAGTTCCGTGTAAGCATTGATGTGTAATGAGAGCAGTTTTGTACTGAATTCTGTAGGTGACAGGAAGCCAATGAAGGTTATGGAGAATGGGTGTAATATGTTCAAATTTACGAACTCTCAACAAAATCCTTGCTGCACTGTTTTGAATATATTGAAGCTTCTGAAGGTATTTACCAGGGATTCCAATAAACAGGGAGTTGCAGTAGTCGAGCCTGGAGGAGACAAAAGCATGGACGAGCTTCTCAGCATCGGAAAAAGTTAGGGATGGGCGAAGTCTGGAGATGTTTCGAAGATGGAAGAAGCAAGTTTTAAACAGAAGCTTAATGTGATTTTCAAATGTAAGATGAGAGTCCATTTTTATTCCAAGATTTGTAACAGAGGTGGAGAGGGGGATGTCTTGTCCAGAAAAGGAAATTGTTGTTATAGTAGATGTCTGTACCTGGTGAGGGGTGCCAATCAGTATGGCCTCAGTCTTGGAGCAGTTTAATTGAAGAAAGTTCTGATTCATCCATGCCCTTATTTCCTCCAGGCAGGCAGAGAGGGCAGTGAGTGAAGATGGAGATGACAATGGGGAAGATGAGGAGGCTCCAGTCCTGATGTAAAGTTGTGTATCGTCGGCATAACAGTGAAAAGAAATGTTGAACTGATTAATAATTTGACCTAAAGGCAGCATGTAAAGGGAAAACAGCAGGGGCCCCAGAACTGACCCCTGAGGGACACCACAGGAGACACAGACTGTCTGGGACGTGGCGTTGCCAAGACTAACACATTCCAGCCTATCGGAGAGGAAAGATTTGAACCAGTCCAGGACTGTGTCGCAGAGACCGACCTCCACATGAAGACGGTGGAGGAGGATACTATGGTCCACAGTGTCGAAGGCTGCAGTGATTCATCTCATTACTTATCCTGTGCAGTTTGTTTCCTTGTGTCAGCCTTGGTGTGTGTATCAGTATTTATTTGTTTATTTTTGCATCTGTCACTAAAGGAAATTAATCATGGCTATATAACTAAATTGTATAAATACTTGGTAACACAAAGTTCTGATACAAGAAATTCTTATATTTTTTCCAAATATTGCACACTTTTATTTGTTTCAACATTTGACATAGACTGTGTTTCATTTTGAATAAAACAAGGGTTTCAGATTTGAATATTATTAAATTCTGTTGAAAAAGGATCGGGATGTAAAAAAAAAAGTCCTAAATGTATAGAAACGACAGCCTTTTCTTTACCGTTGCAACGTGTTGGAGTAAAGATGTACTGATCCTTGTCCAAACTCCGCTTGTAGAAACTTGATTCGTATGTTTCTGCGTCTTCAGTCCAGTCTAGTCCAGCACTGTTAAAACACAGACAAATGATGCTTCTCTGCAACTTCTCACAAAACACACACCTTAAGCACCTAATGTTAGAACCAGTTGCACTTCCCCCCTTTCACCTGATGCAGCCAACAATTCATATTTATTTACAGCACCACTTGTTGAAATTATTTCTTAAGAGGGAAACAACATGGCATTTATTATGAATATTATGCAACACAATACTCTGCTATGGAACCAAGCACCACAGCAAACAGACCTTCATAATACGTAAAGTGTTACTTAGTGGGCAAGAATTTTTTTATTAAAACTTGCACAACACTAACACTTAACGGTTGGAGTCAACCCCAAGTGTTAGCAACATGTCTCATGAACCACTGGATGGTTTTTATCGAAACATTCAGAGCAAAAAAAGAAAAAAATTGTCTAATGAATGCTAGGCCTGTAATTTTATGTTGTCCCTCACTACTTCGTGGTTCGACTTTAGACTCGTTCTTTCGCATTTTTTTTATTATTTTTTATTATAATTATCAATTTTAATATTTCTCACATGATTGAGACAGTATGGGGTAACAAGTTAACAAGAAGAAAGAAAAAAAAACTTTGGACCGGTGCTGTCATTTTGTAGTTTTCTCTCAGTAAGCCTATACTGTAATGCCAGTCAAAAGAACTACACTACCCTCTGCAGCTGTGGCTAAGTGGTAAGAGCAGTCGTCCTCCAATGCAAGAGTTGGGGGTTCGAATCCACCAGCAGTCGCATACCAAAGTGTCCCTGGGCAAGACATCGAACCCCTCATTGCCTCTGATGTGTGTCCCATTGGTGTATGAATGTGAAAAAGCTCTGATTAGACTCTTTAGAATGATTTGTTCAATTAGCTTTAGAGAACTAGTATAGTGCTGTACGAATGGGTTAATGAGGGCACAGATTGTAGTGTAAAGCGCTTCGAGTATCTCGATAAGATAGAAAAGGGCTATATAAGTACAGACCATTTACCCAGAAGCCAACAGTGCTTCTGGCCGCTGCTTTCTGCCAAAATGGAGGGAAAGTTGTGCATTGCAAAGTCAGAAGTAATGATCTATCTATTAAATTCACAGAACTGGCAGGAAAGTCGAAAATAATCCTGAAACTCAATTATCCACATGCACATTAATCTGGACGGGGCAGTGGGCTTCGTCGCTGCAGGGTAAGTCTGCAAAACCAGAACCGAGCCCAACCAGAACCACGCTGCTGGTGAGTATAAAATTTTTCTGTACTGCGCAGTACATATACATTGTTAAAATAGTGGTGGGCATATGAACGCTAGATAGCGCTAAAGCGCTAA
>JBBPBX010000142.1:47344-108470 GCA_038048925.1 Garcialebias charrua | reverse complement strand
TGTTGATAACTATTCCTCAAAGGTGTGTCCTGCAAACACCAGAACATTTAGTTTGTAATTGGAAACAAAACATTTTGGAAACACAAACTGAGATGTGTGGTGAATGCAGTTCAGTAATGCAAAAAATGTTCAGAAAACATGGAGAGGAAAAACAACACTTTAGAGATGCATCACTCAACACAAGAAAGCCAGGTGTTCAGGACAAGGCTGTGCCCCTACACCTCACGGATAAGGGATGCTCTTTTAAGGACTAAAATATTCACATTTTTGGACAGGGTAGGCTGAGATGTTTGAGAGGCATTTATGTCAAATGGAAAAAATACAACCACTTCAAATAGAAGAAGTCTCAAATGTCAGCTTTCTAATACTTACAATGGAGCATTAAGCCCGACACCCAATAATTTTAAATCTAATTCAGACCTTTATGCATGTGACAAAACATCTCTCTTGCGAGCAAGGTGAACAAAGGCCCTAATGACCATCAGGAGAGAGGGGAGTAAAATTAATCTACAAGCACATTTAGCAGAATATACTGTACAGAGAAAGTAGCAGATTAAAAGTTTGGAACTCCACTTTCTTCCATTTTGAATTGAGAAATGTCTTCATGTTTATTTGCTTTGTTTTTAATTTTATAGAATTAGATGCAGAAAAATGTGTCCATATCTTTATTACTTTAGGCTGGACTATTGTAATTCTTTTATATCTGGGTAAACTCATAAATAGCCTTCAGTTCATCCAAAATTTCCAAAAGAGCTCTAATGAAAGTGATAATGAGAGATCATATTTCTCCAGTTTTATCTTCTCTCCATAGCTCCCTGACACATTCAGAATGGAACTTCAAATCTTACTTCTAACCTACAAACCCCTCAACAACCTGGCTCCATCTTATATTACAGAACATACTGTTGTTGAACCAACTTCCAGTTTCTGTCCGTGAGACTGACACCTTGTCTACTTTTAAGATTAGGCTTAAGTCTTTCCTTTTTGATAAATCCTATAGCTAGGGTTGGCTTGGGTTTCCTGAGTTATCCCTTAGCTATGCTTCTATAGGCCTAAAGTGTTGGAGGACTAATTGACCACATTTCCACACTCAGCTGCTGGCTTTACTTGTTCTACTCTCAACGATTATATTTGTAATTATTTTATAACTAACATGGTTTCCCCTGCCTTTTCTCCCATGGAAAGTAATAATAATAATAATGAATTTAATTTATAACGCACTTTCCATTAATGAAAATCTCAAAGTGCTCAAAGTACACCATGATAATAGAAACTACACCTGGCCTGATCTTTTTGTTTGTCTGCATCTTTTCCCTCTTAAAACTGAATGCATTTTAATGCTGTCTGAACAGCGCCTATGATTAATATCTTAGGGTGATTCACAGTTTTCATCATTTTCACAAGCATACAATCCATACACAGGGGAGGAGCAGGTCAAACACTGGCATATGCTTGTCAAAATAAAAAAAAATGTGGCTGCTATTCTCCCATATGCCAAATATTGACACACCATTAGATGTACGGTGAGCCCAGGTGCAAACAATGTTTCCAACTGAGTGAGCAGCTGCTTAGCTGTGAGCCATTCTTCGTATGAAAGTGATCAGAGAAGACACACACACACACTGCCAACAGATCTTCCCACAGTGGGAGAGTGCACCGCAACGGGAGTGCACAGCCTTTAAAGTGGCTCTGTGAGACTTGTGTTTCTGCTATTTTAGTTCTTATATTAAACAATATTAACACTAAAAGGCTTATTTGAATGCCACAGATTACAGCAAAGTTGTGTGTCTCTGTTTAACTTTATGTATCAAAACATAAAGTTCTATCTGTGAGAGTCAGTTTCAGACGTTTGTAGTTTAGCAGTAATATCTGTACATCTGTATCTCTACATTTGAAACTATTTGAGATGTGTACAAATGTGGAAAGACAATAATTTTACCTTAGTACAATATTGTAGCCTCCCAGAGAAACTGTGTGAGCTGCAAAGGATGCTGGGTAATCTTGTGGCAATCATGTATGCAATGTTTATAACTGTTTACCATGTTTATGAGTGTGGAAATGTTCTTGTTAGGTTTGGGTCCGTATTTATGTTGAAGTCTCTGTTACTGGTTGTAAACTGATGCGATAAGTCAGAGGTTGTTCCTGGTACAGTATGCATAAAGGGGAAAGCACTTCCTGTTGGAGGACAAAAGTGTGTTTCAAAAATAAACGATAATGTCACACATGAGCGACTCAGTTGTGATGTTACTGCTAGTACACGAGAGTTGCTGTAACGTTCATGTAAGCCATTGTTTCTCTAACGTTTTCAGGCTGAGGACCATCTAATCTATTCAACAAGCACTCACAGAACACCTAACTTGAAACTACCCCCACAACAACACAATAACACTGATATAACAAAAAATTAAAAGAATATCAGTCACTTAACTCACTTATTGGCGGCCGTGGCGTAGTGGTAATGGCAGTCGTCCCCCGATCGGAAGGTTGGCGGTTCGAATCCCGGTTCCCCACACCATGTGTCGTTGTGTCCTTGGGCAAGACACTTAACCCCGAGTTGCTCCCGGTAGGACTGGAAAGCACCTTGCATGGTAGTCTGCCGCTACCGGTGTATGAATGTGTGTAGCATTCAATGTGTGTAGCGCTTTGAGATTTTCACTAATGAAAAGCGCGTTATAAATTGAATTCATTATTATTATTATTATTATTTTATTGTCTTCTTTTTTCATCCTAAGAATGATGCCGTTTTACTTTCTGGATTAGGAGTGAAGAAATGTCCGACTCCAAACTGGAGAGTTTTTCAGACACGTCATAGTCCCCACTGATCCCACTGCACCGCTTTGTTTTCAGGTCAACAAGTGTAGAAAATCCCACTTCACAGTTGTAGGTGGATGGAAATGGCATCAACCCTTTCAGAGCATTGTCAACCATTGTAGGATTCTCAGGTTAAATGTGGAGCCAAAGATCTGTTAGGCCTTTCTCCCTCAAAGTTGTCTTCAGTGTCCCATCTGATGCAATGTCCATAAGGCTGTTCACCTGTCTTGGTGAAAGTTTAGAACTGACTTGCTCAATATGCAGTTTATCCCCACATGGATTTATGATCCACTCAATCACTCATCCCTTGCAGATGTTACTTGAAGGATGCAACTGTGCTCCCATCCACTTCCTCTCCAGCAACAAGGATAAAATCTGCGAGTGTTGGAAAACTGTCAAATTCTCTGTGATCCAAGTCGGCTACACCACAAATCTATCTTGAGGTGTGTGGCTTTAAATTAGTCCAGGACATTGACAGCCTTCCCTTGCAGAGCCACATTCAAAGTCTCGAGAGTGTTGAAAATATCAACCAAGTATGCCTGTTTTGAACGCCACTGGAAACTGTGCGTCCTGTCATCAGTGTGGTCCAGGAATAGTTATTCCTCTTCTCGAAGTTCATACGGGGGAGAACTATTCCGTGCGACAACCAGCAAACTTCTGTGTGAAAAAGTTTTGTGTTCGCCATCCACTTCATCACACAGCACTTTAAAATAAGTGTTTAGTGGCATTCCTTTAATCCCATTAACTATTTTCACAGACCCATCCAGAACAGATTTTAGGCACTGCTGCATTTATTTGCACAGCCAGCTGTTCTCTCCAGATGCAACAATGTGTTGCATCTGCAGACGGTGATACTGCACTGACGCCTGCTACTAGTCCTGTCTGCTTTCCTGTCATGACAGTTGCACAATCAATGCAAATGCTGACACATCTCGACTAGTCCAGAGGGTTCTTCACGAAAAAATTGTGAGAGGAAAATTGCTTCTCCTGCGGTTTTATGTTGTAAAACTTATGTTGTAAATGTCAGAAATTAAAGGGGACCACATATTCAAAATTCACTTTTTAAAGTTTTTTTTACTCAACTTTGGGTATGTACTTCATAAAAAAACAGTCCTAGTGGCAAAAAAATGCACCCAGTGGTTTATTTACTCTAGTAAATTTATTTTACTGTGATAAGATACGTTTCGTTTTAAAATACTCTCGCATGTTACGTCACAAGCGAGAGAGGACAACCCACCCCAACCTGAGTCCAGCCCCTCACCTAGCAACCCCTGGTTAGGCTCAACCCACTTCTGTATTAAACACATGACTGTTGTTTTTCATGATTTCATCTCATCTTTTGTTTATATGTTCTTAATTTCATGTGTACAGCACTTTGTTGCAGCTGTGTTTTTTTTAAATGGCTTTATAAATAAAGTATAATTGTTATTTTTATGTTTTAGTTCAATTTTTAGTGTATTTGCGATCGCTCCCAACGCGCAGCCGGCAAAAATTAAACGAGCGGACCCCCGGCGTAGGGACCGGCGGCAACGGGACCCTCTTCTGGCGGATGGAGCGGAGCTTCAACTGTACAGCTGCAGCCTCGCAGCAGCCTCGCAGCAGCGAGGACCTTCTCCTTACGGATTAATTTACGGGAGACACTTGGTGAACTTTGTGTGTGTCTTGACTGGAACAGCGATAACTCCCAAAATCGCCGCGTGCAACGAGCGGAGCTGGCGAACACCGGAAGAGGAACAAGCTAACATTAGCATCGGATTCGGGTGGTCTAATGCTAAAAGGAGCAGCAAATTGCGGCGCGCTCAGACGGGTTTCGGTAAGTTATCTTAAGCTAGCACTAACAGTAAGTCAAATGAGTAATAAAAAAGAGCTAATTTTAAAACAACAACACATTACAGATACTGGCTGTTACAGAGGGCGTAAACAGATCGTTGAAGGGCGTGGACTTCAGAACTTAGTATCAGAAACCGGTCGTTCAAAACGAAAGTTAAAAATGGCAGAATTAAAAAGGGTATAATTAATTATCTAAGAATTATTTTGTGTATTAAAATGAATTAATATTGTCAAGATAGCACACAGACATAACATAAAAATTTTAAATACTTACATGTGGTCCCCTTTAAATCAATATTAGGTTAAAAAAAACTGTAAAAAAGTGTCAAAACAAAATTTGACGTACTCCCGCCATCTGTCCATCCATCCATCCATCCATCCAGCCATCCATCCATCCATTGCCTGCCGCATACTCCTAATTACGGATGGGGGGGGTCAGGGAGCCTTTCCCTGTATGCTGCACAAGTCACTAGTCCATTACTGATTGTGGGAGGAAGTCAGAGTTCTCAGAGACATTTTTGACAAAGAAAATGACTACTAACACTTCGTCTGCTTTGATTTTTTTTTTTCCTTGCATGATGAGTTTCTCTTTTGTAAATTCACTACACATAAGAACCTTTTTTTCATAACGGTTGATGATGCTGGTAGAATTGCATTTTGGGCGTAAAAAATCCGACCCAACCTGGCTTGGGTCATTTTGTCCGAGCCTGACCCAACCCGATCATTTGACTGTAATTACAGGTCAGAGCAAAAAAAAAAAAAAAACAAGAAAAATAATTATTTTAAATTAAGCTTTTACTGCTTTTGTAAGCAAATCAGTTTGACATAATATTTTAAAAATGTATTTCAAAGAAAGGAAGATGTAAGATTTCTTGTTTATTAACAAGCCACCAAATGTATATTAACATACAAAACAAATAGCCTAAAAAATCAACTCTAAAGATAGGCTATTACACAGATGAACAAAAATCTTTTTAACGCAAAATTATTTGGAAAAATATAGAACAGGGCTATTTTAATTGAAAGTGCCGCTCACTTTGGCTTTTGTAGATGCTGCTACTTCCTTCACTGCAGATGACAGCAGGGTGCGGAGACGTGTGCAGCCGGTGATCAGGTGATCCATCTGAAGCTTAACTGGACTCAACTTTTTTTTACCTCTTTCAACTGACTGGTCAGTGGATGTGCGCAGCTGATGATCCCATTGTCCTTCTGAGCTTAACTGGACTTTTTTTTACGTCTTTCAACCGGCTGGTCGGACCTGCCTCCTCCTCAACAAGTTGATTAAGACAATTTTATATTGTGCATTCTTATTTAGTTTTCTTTGTGCGTTATGACTTGTAAAACCGCATAAAAAACCCAAGAACGACCCGGCCCGCCCAGCAAGCACATTATTCTGGCCTAATCCGGCCTGAAATTCGGGCCGAGCCAGGCCCAGTCTCGGGTTAGAAATCGCTGTTCTAAATGCTGGTGCCGTAGGGCTGCCATTGCTCTCTTGCTTTCTTGCTGTTTTGTCCATTTTCATATTTTATTTCACCATAGGCCGCTAATACTGCAAAACAGTCAAATAAGATTTGATTAAAAACACCATATGTAGTAGTACTTTGTGGACAACTGGGGAGTGCTCGATGATTTGAGAAAGGCTGATGTAGCACATGAAATTTACGTCTCAGTATCATTTATAATAAAATAGATTTTTAAAGTAATAATTTTTCTGTGCGCATTTATAGGGGGGGAAAGTGGGTCTCCAAAAGTGTTTTGTATGCTTATGAAAATGTTGAAAACTGTGAATCACCCTTTACCATAAAAATATTACCACAAATAAATCTAAAATAACTGAACAGAAAAACATTTAACTAAAAATTCTCACTTTTCTTTGATGGAATGTGGTAGACATGCATTTGATAATACCAACACAGTTCTCAGTATTTATTTATAGTACCTTGTTTCTAACGTTGGCTGGTGTACCTATAGGGAAGCCCAAACGTAGAATTATGCAGGGTGTCTTAGAGATGAAACGGACCAAGTAGAAAGAGGTGGGAATCTGCTCAGACAAACTGTGGAGACAAATGAAATCAGTATTAAGGTTTTCAGAATGTTACAGAGGAATCTCTTGAGAGTGTTGAACTCACAAGTGAACACTTTACATAATTCTATTTACACACATTACATTAAAGGAAACAGTATCTATATAGTCATCTAGTGTCCCTGAAACATTAGACTCAAAGGGCATGAAGCATGCAGAGCATCAAAAGAAAAATGTTGCTGGCAGAGCAGGCGTTTGAACCATTTTCTGAACAATTTAATACAGCCTTTAACCCAGGCAGGTTTAGGGGCCTCCAAGGAAACCTATATGGGGTAGGACAAGCTGCAGGAATGAGATAATATTGTAAGTAATACTTTAAATCTGTCCATTTCTTGCCACAGCTACATGTTCAAAGAGTTATCATTACCTCTATGCCTTATGAGTCATATCTGGATGAATGCTGAGTAGGGCTGGGCGATATGGACCAAAATTAATATCTTGATATTTTTTACAAAAATCACGATATAAGATATAAATCTCTATATTTTTTCTTTCCATAAAGTAATAACAAAAATATATTTGAGTCAAAGCTTTATCCCAATTGTCACACAGGCATATTTATTAACAGCTGTAACTGTACAAAATAAATGCCTAAAAAATAAACTACTGTATTTACATATGTTAAATAATTTATTTTTTAGACATCTATTTACATATATTAAATAATAATCCTCTTCAGCTGGGGGCAGCAGTGGTTGAGAGGCTAGAGAAGTCATCCTCCAATTCGAGAGTTGGGGGTTCGATTCCACCAGCAGTCACATGTGCTGAAGTGTTCCTGGGCAAGACACTAAGGGCCAGTTTACACGGCGCGTATTTTGAGTGTAACCGCTACTTTCTCTTTGCGACTTTGCTTATCGCCTACACGACGCTGCTGGCCCCCCTCGATGACACCGATACTTTTCTGACCCTGCTCTCAAGGTGGAAGTTTTTCGCTGACCCCCCGCTGATAATGTAAACATCTCCCGTGGAGCTTTTGTGTCAACCACATGCGCGCAGCCCGCATGCGCGTGGACAGTCTGACATTTCACGTGTCACGTTGCAAAATATAACAGTTTAACAATAATAAACAGTATTTATGTTGGCGTGGGAGATGTAAATTTATCTGAACTACAGTATCTATCTGGACTCGTTACATTTTTTAAACAGTGCGTAACGTGCTGTGAAAATGAAGACACCAGGTTTATTTTTTATTTATTTATTTATTCAGCACCAAAGTTTAAACACAAACACTGAGAATTAAACTGAACACACTATTAAAACACGTGAACCGAACTGTAACTACGTTAATGAACTGGACTCTTGCTGTGTGTTCATCTGGACCCATCAGAACCGCCGAACCATCAGCCTGTCAACGACAGCTTCTCCACCTGGCAGAAATAAATAAATAAATAAATAAAAACTCAGTTGTTGTGTGATCAAAGTAAACACAAGCAAACATTATATTAAGAACGTTGATTTACCTGCTGTAAGTCAGCTGTTTATCACGGAGTAAAGTCCGGTTCTGGTCCACAGTCCACTCAGCGGTTCTGGTCCACAGTCTCAGCGTCTGGTGTGCAGCTTGTTAGATGAAGCGGGTCCCACTGACTCAAATCTGTTGACTCTTATCCAAATTCCAGCTTTAACTTGTTGTTAACTTGTTGACAACAACTTGTAGTTAGCTGATTTTAGCCAGAGAGGAAAACAGACGAGGCAGGCTCTCGGCTGCTGTTTACCTCAGGCTGCACGCATGCGCAGTAGTGAAGGTTCCAAAAATCACAGCGCCATCTAATGGCCCAGCATGGTAACTACAGTGAAATCATGAGGACGGGGGGTGGAGGGGGAGAGAGTCGTATCCACAGAATTCGACAGTGTCAACGCAAAACTTTTCACCTAATTAACATACCCAAAACATCCGTTTCCCCCACACAGTGTCCGTGTAAACAGGGCCTAAACCTCTCGTTGCCTCTGATGTGTGTCCCATCAGGGTATGAATGTGATAAAGCTCTGATTATTCTTAGTAGAGATCTAGTAGAGTGCTGTTTGAATGGGTAAATGAGGCACAGATTGTGTAGTAAAGAGCTTTGAGTGTCTTGATAAGATAGAAAGGCGCTGTATAAGTACAGTCCATTCAGATGCGCCACCTTCACGTTAGTCAGCGTGTGTGAACTGCTGTAAAGTGAGCCTCCACTTGGAACCTTGAAGCCACAGCTAGACAATAGACCTGTCTCACTTGAAATGGTTCAGAGCTCATTTAGCCGTGCTGTGTGCCTTTTAGAGGAACACAGAGAGGAAGTGCGACATTAATAAAGCAGCAGTTTATCATATCGCTAAAGATACAGTCCTCAGTGGTTAACAAGACGGCTAATGCTTTAGCCGTCTTGTTAGCCGCTAAGGATCGTCTAGCTGTAGCTTCACACACGCTCAGCTGCTGTGTTTACTGCTGCTAAACATCTCCTTTTTCCCACCCCTCCTGAAGAAGCAGGAAGGGGAGGGGGAGCACAGGTGAGGGCTGTATTTGTGTTGAAGGAGGGAGAAGAAGGGGGGCCGCCTGGGAGAAAGAGACGGTAGGATTTCCAAGTATAAAACTATATTGTTTATATCAAGATAGTCTCAACTTATATCGCAAAAAAAATGTATCTTGATATTTTTAAAATATCAAGATATCGCCCAGCCCTAATGCTGCGTCTTTGAAAACCCTGGAGACATCCACCCCCACCCCAAGAAAATGGATAGGTGACAGTGTTTCCCCTACATTACTTGCCTTGGCATGGAGTTCAACTCTTCCATAATTTTTGTCGACCTGGTGGTGGGAGGGTGGGGGGACATGTATGTCTTGTGTGCTGTTTGTCCAGAAAGTTTTCAAGCAGGAGGGCGGGGGAGAGAGATGGCTCAGTGTGAGGGAATCAGAGCACTACCTATTGCTTTATAGCTAGCGCGTCTGTATTGCGCACCGCTAGCTTAGCGCTACATCAGTGCCGGCTGTTGTTGACAGGGGGCGGGGTTCGGTTCAGTGGGCAGGGCGCTCAGTTCTGTTGACAGGGTGGGGCACCCTGCTTGTATAATGGTAGGGGAAACACTGAATGAGAATATGTTATGGTGCATCAAGATAATGACAAACAACGAGCTGAAACTATCTCTTAACTGGTCGATGATGTCAGAGCCTCTTAGGAAAAAAGTAACAGCTGCTCTAAACCATTAGACGAAAAACTTGTTTGGTAAAAATTTTACTATTTTTGATCTTTAGAGCATGGCAAAGGAGCACAATGACCAGCTAACTAGTATGCAAGTTAATATGTTAAAGCTTTCTTCGGCGTTGACACTGTCTACAAGAAATGTGAAAATTTGGAGGCTCTAGATGTAATAATTTAATATTCAACTCGTAGATCGAGGGCTCAGAATGCCAACAACCTACAAAGTTTATGGTTTAAGTTCTTAAGAACGTGTATGCTAGAAGCAAAACTAAGACGGGATGAGTAGCCATAACTAATAATCGTGAATAACTTAATGGAGACTTAATGCAGTGTTAAGAAGACCTTACTCAGCAACTGATTACAGCATTCTTAAAAAACAGATTAGATGTCAATTTTATGTTCTACATGTGTAAACTGGAAAGAACTGAAGATATGAGTATTGTGCATCTCACCTGTATATGAGTTTGACATATGAGTAACCTTCCACCAGCACAAAGCTGCTGCAGTCCTTCAGCAAGGATGTGAGAGCAGAGTGGGAAATGCGACACTGAATGGTGCTGTAACGACCGTTGTTTCCAGCTGTATGCAAGTGTTTGGGAACAGGTCTGCAAGAACAAAATTTCATTATCTGTAGATAAAAACATCAAAAGGCAGATACACAAAGAAATTATAAAATGGATTTACATAAAAATATTTTCTAAACCCTTTCTAACCTGCATTTAAAGTTGTAAAGTTTGACACAATTTCTTGCTCAGGAGCAGGATGGTGTGACCACAATGTCAAAGTGGGCAGACATTAACAATGGCTTGAGAAGCAAAAGGCCATTCTATATTGGAGATTTTCTGATCAACATACAGTATCAGCACAATTAAAGGATAACACACTGCCTGTGACACCTTAGCTTGAGTGGAAACCAAGAATGTGCTGGTGCCTACACAGAATATGAAGCAGGTGCCTCAGTCATTTATATTGTTCCTCAGGGGATTGTAAAGGTGCTGAATTTAGCAGCATGTCTCTTCCCTGCAGCTAAGTTGTAAACTGTCGTCTCAGGTGTATGGTGATGTCTCACAGATGTGTGCTCTGCAGCACTGAAGACCCAGATGTGTTCATCACTAGCACCCTGCTGGGAACAGTGGTTATTAGCTCTGACCACAAATGCTTCACTGGCAGAAACAAGGTGAGCTCAGTGAACAGTAACATGAGTTCTGAATAGAGTAAAAGAACAATAGCTGTCATGGATTGTTCTGCCCTCGTCAAAGAGTTTCCTTTCTTTAACTTGACAGATAACTCATTCTACACACTCTGGTCATTGTCAGCTTTACTGTCCACTGCTGATTAGCACTGATAGCATGAGAATTGGGTACAACTGAAATAAATAAATAAATAAATAATTACTGTGACAAACCACTTTAAAGACAGTACATATTAACAACACATCCCAGCATATTATACTCAATTCAGCAAAGATAACATGTGGATACCAATATACAGTAGTTGGCAAAATGTTGGCAAAGCAAATCCCACACACTTGTAAATAAAGCCTAAAGTAACATCCACAATAAATATAAACAGTAACATAAAGATAAATGTCCTTAAATACAATACTCAGACAATGTTTCAACAACTGATTTGCCCAAAGAAGATGGATATCAAATCTCTTGACTGCTCAGTTCCACAATTTGCTCACAATGAATGGAAAAACAAGATGGCAACCTACAGAGATTTAAGGCAAAATGTGTGGCTTGTAACAAACAAGCATGATCTAGTGCAGGGGTGCTCATTACAGGTAGTCCCCGATTTACGAGCGAGATCCGTCACAGCGAGGCGCTCGTAAACCGGAAATCTCGTAATTTGGAACGGCCGCCATTTCGCTCGTAAATCCGGAAATCCGCTCGTAAATTGGAACGGTTTTCGCTAGCGCACCTAAAAACACTCTATTTTCATCTAAAAACTACTTTTGAGTGCATAAAAATGATCGGAAACGTGTGTTTATATGCTTAACTTGCTAACTGAAGTGAAAAAACACATGAAAACTCAGTATTTTTTTCGTTTTTTCCAAAAATGTGCAGCTCGTAAGTCTGGAACCTCGCAGATCAGAGCGCTCGTAAATCGGGGACTACCTGTACGTCGATCGCGATCTACTGGTCAATCATGGAGGCAATATTGGTAGATCGCAGCGTGACATAAAAAAATTGTCAGCCTATCAAACATCCCGTCACTTGATTGACATACAGGGCAACCAATCAGATGACAACTGAATCTTGAGCTTTAGCCTATCAAAATCCCGTCACTTGATTGACATACAGGGCAACCAATCAGATGACAACTGAATCTTGAGCTTTAAGCTCATGCTAAAAACAACGGCGCTAAACGTGGCAAAACTTACAAGCTAATCAGCAAATTACCTCAGATTTTAAGCCCTTGTTAAAACATGAGTGAGAAAGCTGGACCAAGCAAGAAGGCAAAAACTTATCACTTTCATACGGAATGGGAGGTGGACTTTTTTTTCACGATGTCATTTTCGAAGTGTGTTTGCCTAATCTACCAGTCTATTAGACTCCACTTATTTATGTGAGTCAGCCTTTTCCTACATGAAAATCATTAAGTCCAAAAACCGTTCCACCATGACTGATGAACATTTGGAAATGTGCTTGAGGCAGGCTGTCAGCAGCTACTGTCCGGACTATGCATCCCTGGCTGATTCTATTCAGTGCAAGTCATCAAAGTAAACTCAGGTAATTACAATTTTTTTAATAATTATTTATTATATGTGTTGTGCAATATTGGCTTATTCAGTTATGCATCAACATACATTGTACATAAAAACAATCCTTAATACATTTGAAGATAGTTATATCTAAAAAAGCTAAGTCTGGTCCTCTGGACATTCAAAAAAAAAAAAAACTGTAGAAACGTTTCGTCTTTCGTCCGAAAGACTTCCTCAGTCTGAGGTGCTGGGTTCAGCTCAGTCTTATAAATAGCACCCTCTCACAGTGTTACACAACCAGTTGGCTGATGACAGCCGAAACCAGCTGCTCACATGATCAAGGAGGACCATCAGCCTAACAAAGGATCGTTAGCACCCTGATGGTTGTTTGCTATTCACAGAGGGCTGAGTGATACCAGCAATCACAGCATTGTAGGAGGGGGACAGTTGAACCCGGAGGCCTCCACCCCTGTTTAATGATGGGCGGTTTCTTTTCACAAAGATGGCCTCCTTTACTCCTCTCTCAAACCATCGTTCCTCTCTATCAAGGATGTGAACATCTTCATCCCTGAAAGAGTGACCGCTGGCCTGGAGATGAGTGTAGACTGCAGAGTCCTGACCTGATGATGTTGATCTTCTGTGCTGGGCCATCCTTTTGGCCAGTGGCTGTTTAGTTTCCCCGATATAAGACTGATCACAGCCCTCCTGACACTGAACAGCATACACAATGTTACTCTGTTTTTGCCGGGGGACTGGATCTTTGGGATGAACCAGTTTTTGCCGTAATGTATTTTGAGGTTTAAAAGCCACTGGGACGTTGTGTTTAGAAAATAAACGTCTCAATGTCTCTGAAACCCCTGCAACATATGGAATGGCCACTGGTCTGGGTCTGGGTTCCTTCTTTTCACCTGATGGTTGGCTGGAGTCCTGTTTGGGTTTCTTCTCTGCTTTCAGGAAGGCCCAGTTAGGATATCCACATTTCTCTAGAGCCTGTTTTGTGTGTGATTTCTCCTTCTGTCTGGCTGCTGAGTTAGTGGGGACGCTGTCTGCTCTGTGATACAGAGTCCTGATGACTCCTAACTTGTGCTCCAGAGGGTGATGGGAGTCAAACTGTAAATACTGGTCTGTGTGGGTGGGTTTGCGGTACACCTCAGTTTGCAAATTTCCTCTATCAGAAACTGAGACCTCACAGTCCAAGAAAGCCAACCTGCCATTTTTTACATCTTCTCGTGTGAACTTGATATATTTATCCACAGAGTTGATGTGATCAGTGAAATGTTGGACTTCCTGAGATTTAATTTTAACCCAGGTGTCGTCAACATACCTGAACCAATGACTTGGTGGTCTCCCTGAAAAGGATGTCAAGGCTCTCTTTTCTACCTCCTCCATGTACAGGTTGGCAACAATAGGAGAAACTGGAGACCCCATAGCACACCCATGTTTCTGCCTATAATATTGCTCCCCATATGTGAAGTAGGTTGACTGCAGGCACAGTTTCAAGAGTTGACACAGTTGCTCTGTGGAAAGCGTGGTTCTGCTGTTCAGAGTGGTGTCTGATTTTAACCTTAAACAGACCACCTCTACTGCCTCATCAACAGGAATGCACGTAAAGAGCGATGTGACATCAAAAGAGACCATAGTTTCATCAGTCTCCATGATGACATCCCTCACCTTATCCACAAAGTCCATGGTGTTCTGTATGTGGTGTTCTGAGCTGCCAACTAAAGGGATGAGTACAGATGCCAGATATTTGGAAACATTGTAAGTGACCGAGTTAATCATGCTAACAATTGGTCTTGGAAATGCTTTTTTTTTTTTTTTAATGTCCAGAGGACCAGACTTAGCTTTTTTAGATTTTTCTACCTGGATTATTGAGCATGCATCAGGGTAAGATAGTTATATGTTTTGCATTTTTGTAGTGGGTAGATCATTTTGACTTGGTTGTTTTATAAGTAGCTCGCATGCTGAAAAAGTGTGAGCACCCCTGATCTAGTGGCTGAAAATTGGTCTAAGTCAGAAAGCAGGCCATAAATGGTGTAGCTGATTAATATTTTATATTTACAACAGTGGCTGCTGTTGGTGTGCAGGGACTTGGTGCCAAAAGCTCATTGTTTGATTGTTCCTCCTGCATCCCAAGAGTTTAGCTTTACCTGAATCATGGGGGGCTCAGCTTGAATGTCTGGTCCTCCCTTACATGTGATTGAGGCTGTTCAGAGCGCCAAGGTGCCATCCGTAGGCTCTTCTTAAAACTATGTGGTGTGAGTTTGAGTTAGTGTGGGAGTAGAAAAGCAGTATACTGTACAGTACAGTAATTTCTATTCCTGGTGTTGTGAACCTATGACTATGACTTGTTAAAATTATGAAAAAGCCTTGTTCATTAGCATTTCATCATCATTTTCAAGGCTGCAATTTCTGCATGTCATGGTTTTTGGACATACATCAACTGGGCAGCCTCCTCTGATTAAAAGGTTTATGAAGGATGTTCATTAAACCCTGCAGTGAATACCCTTTTGCTGCTGTGGGAGTGACCAGTACTTCTGGAAGCCATCTCAGGACTGCCTTTTAATCCCATTATGTGCATAGATTTAAGGGTTTTGTCACTGAAAGCAAAGCTGCTGCTGGTCGTAAAAAAAGCCAGAAATAATTAGTCGCATGCTTTATCTGTGCATGCTTCCTGTTTGCAATTTTCTCCAGATGGTGGGAAGGTGCTTCTGCATTTCAGCTCAGGCGGGTTGGGCGGACAGACGGGTGAGCAGGTGGCTGGCCGAAAGACAAGGCAAACAGTTTAGATGGGCAGAGAGATCGATAATGGAGATTCCATGCTTCACCCCTAGTGAAATACCTCATTAGGTTTTCAGAGAACAGGGGTTGCTCAGATGACTACTGGTAATTACCTATTTTTGACAATGGCTATAGTTAACACATTTATTGATTGTTTGACTTTCTTTCTAATTCATTTATCTTTATCTTTCAGGTTTTAGGCATTCGACCGCGTCCCTCGGGGGGTTCTGTGGGGGGTACTCCAGGAGTATGGGGTACCAGGCCCATTGATATGGGCTGTTAGGTCCCTGTACGACCGGTGTCAGAGCTTGGTCCGCATTGCCGGCAGTAAGTCAGGCTCGTTTCCAGTGAGAGTTGGACTCCGCCAAGGTTGCCCTTTGTCACCGATTCTGTTCATAACTTTTATGGACAGAATTTCTAGGCGCAGCCAAGGTGTTGAGAGGATCCGTTTTGGTGGCCTTAGAATCGCTTCTCTGTTTTTTGCAGATGATGTGGTCCTATTGGCTTCATCAGATCGTGATCTACAGCTTTCGCTGGAGCGGTTTGCAGCCGAGTGTGATGCGGCCGGGATGAGGATCAGTTCCTCCAAATCCGAGGCCATGGTCTTGAGCCGGAAAAGGGTAGCATGCCCTCTCCGGGTCGGGGATGAGGTCCTGCCCCAAGTGGAGGAGTTTAAGTATCTCGGGGTCTTGTTCACGAATGAGGGAAAACTGGAGCGTGAGATCGATAGGCGGATAGGTGCAGCATCCGCAGTGAAGCGGGCGCTGTACCGGTCTGTCGTGGTGAAGAGAGAGCTGAGTCGAAAGGCAAAGCTCTCAATTTACCGATCGATCTACGTTCCCACCCTCATCTATGGTCATGAGCTTTGGGTTGTGACCGAAAGAACGAGATCTCGGATACAAGCGGCTGAAATGAGTTTTCTCCGCAGGGTGTCTGGACTCTCCCTTAGAGATAGGGTGAGAAGCTCAGTCATCCGGGAGGGACTCGGAGTAGAGCCGCTGCTTCTCCACATCGAGAGGAGCCAGTTGAGGTGGCTCGGGCATCTGGTTAGGATGCCTCCTGGACGCCTCCCTGGTGAGGTGTTCCGGGCATGTCCCACCGGGAGGAGACCCAGAGGAAGACCCAGGACACGCTGGAGGGACTATGTTTCTCGGCTGGCCTGGGAACGCCTTGGGATTCCCCCGGAGGAGCTGCTCCAAGTGGCTGGGGAGAGGGAAGTCTGGGCCTCCCTACTTAGGCTGCTACCCCCGCGACCCGACCCCGGATAAGCGGACGAAAATGGATGGATGGATGGATGGATGGATGGATGGATTTCAGGTTTTATCTAAAAATGAAGTGGCTACTTAAAGTCAAATGTGAAAAACTTGTTTAAGTGTAGGAGAAAACCTGTTATCCTCACAAATCGTGTTCCAGGATGACTGTAATGCGATGCATGTGGAGCCATTTCTGCCAGAAGTTGGTATCCATGGATAGTATAGGTTTCCAGTACAAAGCAAACTGGGACTGAGATGAGTCTTTGGATCCGCTGTGCTGAAGAGATAAAACCTGAAACAGAGAAGATCATGCAATTAAAGAGAAGGATTAGGAATTGTCCCTGCTGCATTTAAACATGCTGTAGTTAGGCCCCTTCTTAAAAAAACCTCACCTGGACCAATCAATTTTATCAAATTTTAGACCTATTTCTCATCTGCCTTTTTAGCTAAAGTTTTAGAAAAAGTTGTTTTTAATGCAGTTACAACCTGTTTTAGAAAATCATGGTATTTTTAAAACATTTCAGTCTGGATTTAGAACACGTCATTCTACAGAATCAGCCTTGTTAAAAGTCCATAATGACATTTCCATGTCCATGGATGCCAAGTGTCCCGTTGCTCTGGTGTTGCTGGACCTTACAGCTGCATTTGACACAGTAGACCACACTGTCCTTCTATCTCGCCTTCAACATTATGTTGGAATTTCTGGTACAGCACTCAAGTGGTTCACTGCCTACTTGACCAACAAAACTTTCTCTGTCATGTTGGATAATCTTTCTTCCTCCACTGCCGTTTTCTCTTGTGGTGTGCCACAGGGTTCTATTCTTGGTCCTCTCCTCTTCTCACTGTACATGCTGCCGCTTGAATCAGTAATAGCCAAACATAACTTTTCTTTTCACTGCTATGCTGATGATGTACAAATTTATTTACCAATGAAACCCAAAAACAGTAATCTTCTCACTCCCTACGCTGATTGTATTGCTGATATTAAACAGTGGCTTCACCGTAATATTTTGTTTTTAAACGAAGGAAAGACAGAATGCATCTTCTTCGGTGATGATGATTCCTGTAACTTTGGTGCTCTGACTTCCAAGTTCAGACCAACAGTTAAAAACTTGGGGGTGACATTTGATAAGGACTTAAAATTTGATAAACAAATAGCGTCTGTAGTCAAGGTCTGTTTTTATCAATTACATCTTTTATACAAAGTTAAGCCTTTTTTAAATTGTTTTGATTTAGAAAAGGCCATTCATGCTTTTATCATCTCAAGGCTCGAAGGAATGATGCAGGAATCTCCAAATCCTCCATTAGACGCCTACAATTGGTCCAAAATGCGGCAGTTCGACTTTTAACTAACCTCCAGACGTGAACACATTACCCCCATTTTATTTTCTCCTCACTGGCTTCCAATCGATTTTAGAATTAAATTTAAAATTTTATTATACACTTTTAAAGCTCTCAATGGTCTTGCCCCACTATATTTGACTGATCTTGTAGCTGTCCGTGAATACAGTATAGGAAAACACTGAGATCATCTAATACATTTCTCCTGTCCGTCCCAAAGACCAACTACAAACGATGGGGTGACCGGGCCTTTTCTGTTGTTGCACCCAGTCTCTGGAATCAGTTACCTCAGGACTTGCGCTCCATCACTGATATGGTGTTTTTAAAATCTAATCTTAAAACCTTTTTATTCAGGCAGGCTTTTAATACCTAGTAGTTCTTTGTCATTCTTGTTATGTTTTAACTGTTTTTAATGTTTAACTGGCTGTTTTCTAAATTTTCAATTGATTGTTTTTACTTCTGTATTGTTCAGCGATTTGTGCACCTTCTGGCTGCTGAAAAGGGCTCTATAAATAAAGTTTGATTGATTGATCGATTAATTGATTGAAAATTGCTCAAAGTCCAGCTTCAGCACCTTTAACTGAGACAAACAAACAAAGATTTAAGCTACATGAAGTTCATGAACCCACTCACAAATATGTAATATTGGAAAATTTTCCTCAGTAAATAAATTAAGTAAAATATTTTTGTCTCACTTTGTTTAACTGGGTTCTATTTATCTACTTTTATGACATGTGTGAAAATCTGATGATGTTTTAGGTTATATTTATGCAGAAATATAAAATTATAAAGAGTTCACGAACTTTTGAGCACCACTGCATGAACGTTTTAGAAAATGGAACGTGAACCATGTCTGAAAACGTAAATTCTGATTTCATGATAATGCATTTCAAGGATAAATAATGTATGCAAGTTACTGGCCCTCATGCACGAACCGTTCTTACGCACAGATTTGTTCTTATACTATGCGTACAAGTGATTTAGGATCATTTGTGGCATCCAACAATGTTTTCGTATCCTAGGATTTTTTTCAGATACGAACAAAATTTACGTGTGGTCCAGACCTGTCGTATATTTTACGAGCAGTCAGTCTGCTGTCATCCAGACGGCCTTTTCTCCACTAATAACTTTATATTTCGTTATTTAGAAAATATTTTGAGTTTAAAAACAATTAAATGCAACCACACATATTGGTTTAATTAAAGCGGCTTCAACACCCCCCCCCCCACGTCCACCACCTTGCGCCACCCGCGCGTGACCCCCCGCGCCACTCATGTCGACCACCGTGTGCCACGCAACGCGCCCGCGCAACCACGCCACGCGCCCCCACCCCGCGCAACTCATGTCGACCACCGTGTGCCACGCAACGCGCCCGCGCAACCACGCCACGCGCCCCCACCCCGCGCAACTCATGTCGACCACCGTGTGCCACGCAACGCGCCCGCGCAACCACGCCACGCGCCCCCACCCCGCGCAACTCATGTCGACCACCGTGTGCCACGCAACGCGCCCGCGCAACCACGCCACGCGCAACTGTCGGCACGGCCCCCCCACCCCGTGCCACTGTCGACACACACACACACACACAGCGCCGCTGCAGAGACAGGGGAGAAAAAAGCGAAACCAGCTTATTCAGTTGTTTCATGTCATTTTTAATATAAACTGCCTGTTGACTGTGGGCGCTCACTGATGTCATCTGTATTCTGTGTGGGTCTGCGCTCAGATCCGGGGCTGACACTATGATCAAAGGCGAGTCAATTTTAATTCGCCAAACGCGTTTGTGTGTTTTCTGACGCATAAAAGCCGGAATGAATGGACACTTCCTGCTCGCGGTGGCAGGAAACTATATCCTTATATGGTGTTTTGAGGGGTGGGAATTATGTAAATAACCTCCCGCGTGCACGAGCAGGTGAATAGAACAGGTGGGATTCATCATTATTTACACAGCTCATATACACACATTTCCTGACGATAGAAGACTTTGTTGGATCTGACGTGGCATGTTCGTACGAACACTTCGTACGAACAAAAGTAGGAGAAATTTAGGATAAAAATACGAACATTTTCGTGCATGAGGGCCACTGTGAGTAAAACCAGTATGTCTGTTCTAGTTATTGGCTGAATTGTGATATTTGATCTCAAGATCCATTTCAAGTTGGGATTAACCTGCCTAAATAAAGGTTGAATGAAAAAGTTGTGATGTAACAAACAAAAATCAATTAAAAAATGAAAAAAGGAGTTGGTTGAGGAAACTACCAGTACTGCTTCCTTGAGTTAGTAGGCAACTGTGTTGCTGGGAACAGGCACCTAGTGATCTAGTTAGTGGATGGTTAGATTGCCACCCAATAGTAAAGTTGCAAACTAGCTTCTAGACCATTCCTGACAAAGATAATACTGTATTAGCCATTCAGGGTTGGTATGATATACCGGTACAAGTTTTCATGAGGTCATACAGGTGACATTTCCCACAATAAGACAAAACAATTGCTATTAAAAAAATCATCTTCCTTTTTCACCAACTCAAAATCTTTCAGAGCAGAACCATGAGTGACAAGCAAAGAGACAGCCTCATAATCGGGATCGGGAAGTCACCAGTTCAAATCCCAACATCTAAAATGTGGGTGAGAAAGGTGAAGCGACCTCCACACTTGTTAGCCTGGACCCTTAAGACCCTTAACACCCAAGAGCTCTAGAAGCCAGCACCTGCTCCACATGTGGGCTGTGGTAGCTTGTTGTTCAGTGGTTGCATCAGGCGTAAAACAATTGCTAAGTCTTAGTGCAAGCTAACTCACTGTGGCGACTCCTGAAGAAGGGAACAGCCAAAAGAAAAGAAAAAAAAAAAACTCTAGAAATATCCAGACGATGTACTGACTGAGGATACCTTCAGTAGATACAGTAAATGTCAGGGGAATTTAGGTAAATATCATGGATGTTATCACTTACTAATGTTAAATTAATGTGTGTGAGCTCACAGAGTTGTCTGCTCGGGGGGAACCTGCAGAAGCACATAACCTGCCTCTCTGATAACTCCAAGGTCTCCTCCTTGTCTGCAAGCTGGAAAGCAGAGATTGTCTTGATCTTGCCTCTGTCTGATAACGTATATTCAAACTTTCCCTAACTTTTTGTCCATGGCAGACCTCGCGACTGGAGCTTCAATGTAACATCTGTGTAAGCCTGTTGTGAACTCTGCCCCCTTGCAAGTAAACTGGGTTGAAAAATCTTCTCACGTCCTCAGAGTGGCTTATTTGAGTAAAGAGATGATGAAAGGATATTTATTTATCCAACAGTAAAGACAGCACGGTACCGGGGTTGTAGAACCAGGGGGAATGTAGAAGAGGGGCACTCCGTTCTTGGTGCTCTCTGGGATTGTGTAGTTCTCAGGAATTGAATTGAACGACTGGAGGTGCACCAACATCTGATCAGTCTGGTTTATGCTGGAAAAGACATGCAGCACATTAAAATGCATTACATGCATTTCACGCTCACACAGCATAACAGTTGTTACTAACTTTATACAGCATTGTGTCATAACAAGGAACTATTCAAAAAAGTCTCCATCATGAATCCTGTCAATTACAAACCCTCAGTTCAATCCATTTCAATGCAATACAGTCAGAACCAGTGTATAGCAAAATGAGAATTGGTAAATTATTGTCTCTCTTACAAACTAACAGATTGCATAAAAACTTTACTTCCCACATCCTGATCAAACATGACTTCCTTATAACAAGAAAAAACCTTCAGGAGAACCAGAATCAGGCTCAAGATGAGAGGCTGTCTTCTTCGACTGGCTGGGGACAGGAAAGGGAAAGACATGAAAGTGCACAAAGAAATAAGTACCTCTGAAGTGTGTTCCAGAAGCGGCGAATGACGGAGGTACGGTACGGACTGGTGATGGGCTTCCTCTGAGTGCAGCTGATGTCATGCAGAATGTCGTAACTGCCCTCCATTGTCACCTCCACCCTTGTGATTCTGTTGGATGGGTCCAGAGGCCAGGAAGCAGCTGCGAGGTACTCAATGTGCATGTTGTGTTTCCACAACAGAACCAACTTTAACTCTAACTGTGTCCCACCTAAAGAAATTAGACTTCATTATGACAAGAGAAAGGCCTTAACACCAAGCTCAGACCCCGGCTTTGATGTGGTTCACGGAGGTCAAACTTTGGTAAAGATAATAATTATTTCACTTGGTCCTGCAGTAAATTGATGAATTGAAGGCAACTGGGCTTCTTGTATTTTTTGAAGATGTTTCATCTCTTATTCAAAGGGGTTCTTCAGTTCTAATATTGGACTGGAAATTCTAGGTACTGTATATGTCTAACTGGAACGATCACATGACAGGTCATTATGGTCGCTGGCCCAACCATCCATCCTGTCAGTCATTTTGGTCATATGTTTTAAGGTCTTGATTGTTGTGAAACCATGAAGATGAGAGGTGAAACATCTTATTTTTTATTTTATTTATAAAACATGTTCATTTTAAAAATACAATCCAAAACAATTCCATAAACGATAAGAATAAAAAATATAAAATTAAAGGTAGCAGAAGAAGCAAAAATCTTATTATAGCTGCCCCTTTTTTCAAACACAATAAACACAATTTATTTCATACAGAGTTTCTAAAATATTCATGAACTCATCATATGATCTGTTCACATCATCAACATACACATCCTTCCAGTTTTGTTTATCTAAATCATCTTTTAATTTATCCAAAGCTTTTTTGATGTTCATTTTTTTCTTAATTGTAACTGCTTTTGTAATGCTTTGATCATTTTTATAGATTGTGAAAATTGGTAAATAATCACTTAAATCAGTCGTTAAAATACTACCTATCACATCCCCATTTGTTATATTTGTGAAGATTTTATCAATT
The DNA here is from genome assembly GCA_038048925.1 of Garcialebias charrua. Lineage (NCBI taxonomy): Eukaryota > Metazoa > Chordata > Actinopteri > Cyprinodontiformes > Rivulidae > Garcialebias > Garcialebias charrua. Next base: position 85,619 of record JBBPBX010000142.1, on the reverse strand, counting down.
ATTTTAGCACTATGAGTTGTAATTCTTGTTGGTTTTGATATCAACGGATAAAGGTTTAAACTATACATTGAATTTATAAATGTACAGTACTTATGTTATTTCAATATGTTTTACTTTCCAGATCAACAATAAAGTCTCCACACAAAAAAACGTTTTTATTAAAACTATTTTCCAATAGCTCTAGATTTTATCGGTGAATAACTCTATATTTGATCCTGGTGATCTATATACACAACTTATTATTATGTTTTTATCATTCTTGTTTGTGATTTCTATTATCATTTCCATAATATTATCAACAATTATTGACATTTCACTAATTAATTTACATTTTTTATCATTATTAACAAATAGAGCCACTTCACCACCCCTTTAATTGTTTCTGTTCATATGATATAATTCATTCCCTTTGATGTGAACATTATTTGTGTTTTCATCATTGAGCCATGTCTCTGACAGTGCTAGTAAAGTAAAAGTTCTGTTTAATTGTTTTAAATAATCTGTTATTTTGGATGTACTGTATTTGCATTTACATACTTCTACTATTGAAGTGAATAATAGAGAGACTTCCATTTGTCATATTGATGTCATTAAACTGTTCTTCATTATAATATTCACAAACTTTTATAACTGGAAAAAATTTGTATCAATCACATCTTCAACATTATATATTTTAGATTCTGAGTCTTCATATGTTGTCATATTTTAATGTATTTGTTCATTTGTCTGTATATTTTGTCAATTTTTTGTGTGCGTGTTGTTTCAATGATTTATAATTGTCTTCTCCTGAACTCATCTAAATCTTTCCAAATCCTTCAGTTCTTTTATTATTTTAGCCTGAGACCCATCCTGTACTCTGATCCAGATGTTTCCATTTCTTGTCCATGCTGATGCTATTTTTCTGTTTTTTTCCAACAACCTTGCTTCATGTGCAATATTTTCTATTTTTTTTTGGTTAGATGTTTATATATGTATAGGTAGTCCTCGACTTACGACGGCCTCGACTTACGATGTTTCGGGGTTACAACAAGCATCTCCATTTTTTTTTTTTTATTATTTGAATTTTTTTTATTTTGAAGCCGATTTACGCAGTTTCCTGCCAGTTTCCGGTTTCCCGTTTTGCTAGCTGTGGAGGCTACAGCTGCCTGTACTCTCTAAAAAAAGCTAAGTCTGGTCCCCTGGACATTCAAAAAACAAAACAAAACTTGTTGGAGCAAGCTGGACAGGCAGAAACAGGCAGCAGCTGTGGAAAAGTAGCTGTTTTATGCACTGCGGTTTTACAACGTAAACTAATGGGCAATGACAGTGAGACCTGGAGGGGTGTGGTTGGGAGGAACGGCCCCCCTGATCTGAACCAGAGTGGTGTTCTGTTATTGGACTTCTGTGCTCGTCATGGATTGTCCATAACGAACACCATGTTTAAGCATAAGGGTGTCCATATGTGCTCTTGGCACCAGGACACCCTAGGTCGCAGTTCGATGATCGACTTTGTTGTCGTCTCATCTGATCTGCGGCCGCATGTCTTGGACACTCGGGTGAAGAGAGGGGCGGAGCTGTCAACTGACCACTACCTGGTGGTGAGTTGGCTCCGATGGTGGGGGAGGATGCCGGTCAGACCTGGCAGACCCAAACGTATTGTGAGGGTCTGCTGGGAACGTCTGGCAGAGTCTCCCGTAAGACGGAGCTTTAACTCCCACCTCCGGGAGAGCTTTGAACACGTTCCGAGGGAGGCGGGGGACATGGAGTCCGAGTGGGCCGTGTTCCGCGCCTCTATTGTCGAGGCAGCTTATCGGAGCTGTGGCCGCAAGGTTGTTGGTGCCTGTCGTGGTGGCAACCCTCGAACCCGGTGGTGGACACCGGCAGTGAGGGATGCTGTCAGGCTGAAGAAGGAGTCCTATTGGGCCTTTTTGGCTTGTGGGACCCCGGAAGCAGCTGATAGGTACCGGCAGTCCAAGCGGCATGCGGCTCGGGTGGTTGCTGAGGCAAAAACTCGGGCGTGGGAGGAGTTCGGAGAGGCCATGGAGAATGACTTCCGTACGGCTTCGAGGCGATTCTGGTCCACCATCCGGCGTCTCAGGGGGGGAAAGAGGTACGCGACCAACACCATTTATGGTGGGGTGGCGTGCTGCTGACCTCAACTCGGGATGTTGTGAGTCGGTGGGCGGAATACTTCGAAGACCTCCTCAATCCTACTGGCACGTCTTCCACTGAGGAAGCGGAGCCTGGGGACTTTGGGTCGGGTTCTCCGATCTCTGGTGCTGAGGTCGCCGAGGTGGTTAAAAAGCTCCGCGGTGGCAAGGCTCCGGGGGTGGATGAGATTCGCCCGGAGTTCCTTAGGGCTCTGGATGTTGTGGGGTTGTGTTGGCTTACGCGACTCTGCAATATCGCGTGGACATCGGGGGCAGTTCCCTTGGATTGGCAGACTGGGGTGGTGGTTCCCCTATTCAAAAAGGGGGACCGTAGGGTGTGTTCCAACTATAGGGGGATCACACTCTTAAGCCTCCCTGGTAAGGTCTATTCAGGGGTTCTGGAGAGGAGGGTCCGTCGGATAGTCGAACCTCGGATTCAGGAGGAGCAGTGTGGTTTTCGTCCTGGTCGTGGAACACTGACCAGCTCTACACCCTCAACAGGGTCCTGGAGGGTGCGTGGGAGTTTGCCCAACCAGTTTACATGTGCTTTGTGGACTTGGAGAAGGCATTCGACCGCGTCCCTCGGGGGGTTCTGTGGCGGGTACTCCGGGAGTATGGGGTACCAGGCCCATTGATATGGGCTGTTAGGTCCCTGTACGACCGGTGTCAGAGCTTGGTCCGCATTGCCGGCAGTAAGTCAGGCTCGTTTCCGGTGAGAGTTGGACTCCGCCAAGGTTGCCCTTTGTCACCGATTCTGTTCATAACTTTTATGGACAGAATTTCTAGGCGCAGCCAAGGTGTTGAGAGGATCCGTTTTGGTGACCTTAGAATCGCTTCTCTGTTTTTTGCAGATGATGTGGTCCTACTGGCTTCATCAGTTCGTGATTTACAACTTTCACTGGAGCGGTTTGCAGCCGAGTGTGATGCGGCCGGGATGAGGATCAGTTCCTCCAAATCCGAGGCCATGGTCTTGAGCCGGAAAAGGGTAGCATGCCCTCTCCGGGTCGGGGAGGAGGTCCTGCCCCAAGTGGAGGAGTTTAAGTATCTCGGGATCTTGTTCACGAATGAGGGAAAACTGGAGCGTGAGATCGATAGGCGGATAGGTGCAGCGTCCGCAGTGAAGCGGGCGCTGTACCGGTCTGTCGTGGTGAAGAGAGAGCTGAGTCAAAAGGCAAAGCTCTCAATTTACCGATCGATCTACGTTCCCACCCTCATCTATGGTCATGAGCTTTGGGTTATGACCGAAAGAACAAGATCTCGGATACAAGCGGCTGAAATGAGTTTTCTCCGCAGGGTGTCTGGACTCTCCCTTAGAGATAGGGTGAGAAGCTCAGTCATCCGGGAGGGACTCGGAGTAGAGCCGCTGCTTCTCCACATCGAGAGGAGCCAGTTGAGGTGGCTCGGGCATCTGGTTAGGATGCCTCCTGGACGCCTCCCTGGTGAGGTGTTCCGGGCATGTCCCACCGGGAGGAGACCCAGAGGAAGACCCAGGACGCGCTGGAGGGACTATGTTTCTCGGCTGGCCTGGGAACGCCTTGGGATTCCCCCGGAGGAGCTGCTCCAAGTGGCTGGGGAGAGGGAAGTCTGGGCCTCCCTACTTAGGCTGCTACCCCCGCGACCCGACCCCGGATAAGCGGAAGAAGATGGATGGATGGATGGATGGATGGAACTAATGGAGAATCCAGAGGAGGGAGGGAGGAACGGAGGAAATGGCTTCACCAGCAGTCCAAAGTAGGAAATTAACTCTTTTTTCCCCTTCATTATGGCTCTGAAATGTATGTGTTTTTTGATAATTATGTAGGGTACTGTGTTAAGATAGACTAAGTGTTTGGTAAAATACAGTACCGTAAAAATCGGGCTATAACATGCAGTTTTTTTACTCATTTGAATGTCCTGCGTGTTATACGCCGAAGCGTGTTATTTATGGATTTTTTCCCCATATTTTTAGACCCATTTTTGGCTCTGATATCGCCGTTTTTCATTTTGGGCAAAAAATGGTGCAGTACCAATTTTGTCCGCTAGGGGGCCACTTCCAGACCGTTTCTAGCTCATGTGTCCGAAAAGAGCCTCCTCTGGTCGGACTGACTCTGTCGCTGCCCGCCTCCTGCTCTGGATGTAGCTACATTAGCTGTGTTGTTAGCTGTTTTTTAGCATGATAACTCATAAACCACACCGCGGATTTTCTTGAAACTTACAGAGCGTAATTATTTGGTGGTCATTTACTGTTAGCTGCAGAAGATATTTAGAGCTATAAAAAAAAATCGCTCTTTTAGCTGTTAGCAGCTAACGTGAACAGATACCTACTGTTTAGATAAACAGCTCTTAAACCACTCAGATATTTTTTAGGCTTACAGAGTGTAATTATATGGGTTTAATTTACAAGCTGTTGACCTGTATAAGACATTTGAGATAAAATTCGATTTATTTATAATTTATTTTAGTAGCGCACGAGACTATTTGGAAGAAGTCAAACCGAAACAATTTAAATCTAGCAGATTTGAACATTTCGTGAATTGATTAAGGAACTGTTAAGCTCAGGAACCCTTGTGCTATAATGTCAGCTAAGAAATATATTTTTTCTCAGCAAAGAAATAATAGTTTTTACCGTGTTTTGTTGTAAATTCCTTCGTGCCAGCTCGCTTCTGTGGCAGCCATTTTAAGCAGGGCAAATGAGGCGCTGACGCGTCGCGTAGCGGTGACGCATAATAGATGCGTGTTATGCGCCGAAGCGTGTTATTTACGGATTTTTCCAATATATTGACAATAATTGGACAAAGCGTGTTATACACAGGAGCGTGTTATAATCCGACGAATACGGTACTGTAAGTATTAGGTGCAGTTTGGACATATGTTTCAAGTTACGTTGAAATTCGAGTTACGATGCCACATAGGAACGGAACTCCGTCTTAAGTTGGGGACTACCTGTACATTTGTTCCCTTCAGTTTTTTTGCTTGCATTATTACTGGTACATTGTTTCTTGACTTCCTACTAATGAACCTGATGACTATTGATGGTTTGAATTGTTCTGATTTACTGAGCAGGGTGTGACAGATTGAAATGTCATCATGTTCGATCTCATTGTCTTTGTTTTGTAAAAAAGACACTACTTATAATATCAAGACGCTACTATCCATGTATCGCTATGTATCTGGGGTTTTTTACCTTTTGTGAGGCTGATGTCTCTGATGGTGTAGCCCTCTCTCAGTCGTACTGAAACCACACTGATCAGATTAGCGTGGACTTCTTTCTCTGTGTGCTTCTTCCGCCTCATGGCCAGTGCAGGGTTACCACTGGCTGAAACCAAATGTTCATTGAACAATTTGTCCTGGGAAACTACAAAACAATCAAGTATTAAATTTGTTGGAATTTTTTTTAATGAACAATAATTTTACAATAAATAATGACAGTGTAACTCGGAAGTTTAAAGTATGCTGTTAAAACAACTATGACAACATTTATGTTCAATTAATGTTTGAACAAGGTTACATTTTTTTCTCAGCTTTGAAGTCAGCAAGTTACTGTGTGAACTTGACAATAAATTGTATCTATTTTAAATAAAAGTGCAACAGAGACTCAGTATGTAGCGGCAGGAAAGTTGAGTGAATTGCTGTGTGGTTCTTGTGTCTGATAAGTTGATGTAACTGCTGCCACAAAAACAGTGACCGAGACATTATCAGTAATATTTTATTTTATTTTATTTCACCATAGTAAATCAAATGACGTTTAGACAGACAGACAGACAGACAGACAGACAGACAGACAGACAGACAGACAGACAGACAGACAGACACAGACAGACAGACAGACACACAGACAGACAGACACACAGACAGACAGACAGACAGACAGACACACAGACAGACACACAGACAGACAGACACACAGACAGACAGACAGACAGACACAGACAGACAGACACACAGACAGACAGACACACAGACAGACAGACAGACAGACAGACACACAGACACACAGACACACAGACACACAGATAGACAGACACACAAACAGACAGACAGACAGACAATGCTCCCATTTATCACCGATCTGAAGGATGCTTGTAGAATTATTGTTTTAAAACAAATCTAAAATCCAAATAAATTCTTATGTTGTAAGACAACAAAATACAAAGATTACCAAAAGAAATATATACTTCTGCAATTCACTGTATACAATAACCCTGAAAAGCTCTGTTTTTTTTCTCTCTTCAGAAATGTGAATTTTTACATGTATTAGAAATCATTACATCAGCCCCAATATATTCATCAGTGAGAATATCCCAACACAAACAGACTCAGAAATGCTACCAGTGCAGAAAGACAAATAGGCTGAAATCGTTTAAAAAATGTCTCACCATAGAAGTACTCAGAGTTCAGAGACTCGGGGGTCTTCAGAAATGAGTAGGTCAAGAAGGCCTTGTGGTAAACATTCATGTCCTGGCTGTTCTCGTCTACTTCAGGACAGTTTGAAAGGTAAGTCCCAAATGTGGCTAATGATATGAACTTCATCAGCTCCACGTTTGGGATGTAGCCAAAACTACAGTCATACGAGTATGTTCCACCAACCTGGAGAGACCAGAACAAAAAAAGCAGCTGCTGAATATCAAGCTTACCGAAACCACAGAACCTTTGAGAATCAACAGGACTGTTGTTCTGTTATCATTTGGAGGTGAGTTGACTTGTATTGTGTCATATTTACCTGCACAAAGGAGCATGCAATGGTTCCACTCCTGAGCTGGTTCAGAAGAGTTTCACACACTGCCACATCAGGAACACTCATCACTCCATCTGTGATTATAATGATTCCTGAAAAACACAGGCTCTGTGAGGTGTAATGTTCCACTGGCCAGGCCAACACTAAGGGTGGATGCTGGACAGTCCACTCTTGGGTTCAAGACCAGATGGGCATGAGCGGTTCCTGAGACATCAGTTTCAACCAGAACAAACCCATCTGGTTCTGTCTGATCAAATGACCTGGGTCATTTCAGGAGTGGAAACAGTATTTATTGTATGCGTATGCGTGTATGCGTGCGTGTGTGCGTGTTTTAAAGGTTCACTTTAACAAGAGAAAACAAAATAACTCTGAAATGTCCAAACACTTTAAAACCAGTATCCTATTGAGTGGTGACTGTCGACGACTACTGGTAGTTGCACTAAAGGTGCAAGATGGTGGCGCACAGACAAGCAGTGGATTCTCAAGCTTCCCAGGAAAAAAAACTTTTTTTTCGCTCAGACATCGTATCAGAGCCCGGCTTAGCTCGCTTGAAGCAGGTGAATTACTGTATAGCCTAACCAAACTAATTAGCATAAGAGAAGGTTTGGCTTCAAAAACAGCAGAGATGGACCACAATCTGAGAGCTACACTCAGCAGATTGTAGCTATAACAGACATCAGCATCAGCATGGAGAGACCAGAGCACTAACAGAAAGAGGAAGTCCAGTCCCGCGGGGACAGAAAAGAGGTAAAAGTGGCAGAGTATTAGTGAGACAGAAGGCTAAATCTAACAGACCAATTCCATTTCTGTTCCTGGCCAACGTTCGTTCTTTTGAAAACAATGATGGAGATGCATCTCTGCTTTTATCATCTGTGATGCACTTAATGCCCTTGCACATGCTCCTTAGGTCCTGTGAGGAGACCATCAGCCGGTTCCTCTCAGCGGCCAGGCTGAGAGTTGCCACAGTTCTGGACGTGGGTGAAGGAGCTGCCCGTGGGCCTGAGTCAGCAGGTCCTTGTGTGGGGGCACCTGCCATGGTGTCCCTGACAACAGTGAGATCATTTCTGGGAACCACGGTTTCTGTGGCCATCTGGGAGCTATGAGTATCAGGGAAAAAGCTCCCCTGCGTACACGTTCCAGTGTCGCCTGAATCAGGGGGATGGGGGGAAATGCGTAATATAGCACCCTTGCTAGCCAGTTGTGTGCCAGAGCGTCTGTTCCCAGCGGTGCGTCTGTTTCCTTTATTGAGAAGTACAGGGCGCAGTGCGTGCTGCTGTTGCAGGCAAACAGATTGACGGATGCCCGCACGTATCGTGCCCTGATCTGGTCCACGATACGCGGGTTCAGCTTCCAATCTGAGGCTAGCAGTGGCCCTCTGGAGAGGGCGTCTGCCCCATGGTTTAGCTCACCCGGGATGTGTGTCGTCCTCAGCGACAATATTCGGGGGCCGTACCACATGAGCAACTTGTGTGTCAGGCTGAGGAGGGGTCGGGACCTTGTCTCCCCGTCTCTGTTGAAGAAGGACACTGTCGTCCGGTTGTCTGATTTTATCAAGACGTGTTGTTTTGTAATCAGCCCCTTCTTGTAAAAGTGTTTCATGGACAGAAAAACAGCTTTCAGTTCCAAGGAATTGATGTGGAGCCTTGCCTCCTGCTGTTTCCAGACGCCTTGGGCATGCTGGTTTCTGCAGAAAGCTCCCTAACCTGTATTTGAAGTGTCTGTGGTGATCATCACACGAGACAGTACTCGTCCCAGTGGGATGCCTGTCGTGAACACTGAAGGGGCCCTCCAGGGTTCCAGGGCTGTCACGCACTCTGGGCTGATCAGTATCTTCTCTGCCCGCCTGAGGGAGGCAGGATACATTTGTTTGTTTAGCTATATCTGCAGAGCGCACATTTTTAATAAGGCCTGAGGCACACAGACGATTGCTGCTGCCAGGAGGCCCAGGAGACGCTGGCACGGTTTGAGAGACACTCTCTGGCCCAGCTGAAAGCGTGTCAGGCAGAGGCGGATGGATGAAATCAGAGTCTCTGAGAGCCATGCTTTGTACAGAATGGAGTTGACCTGTACTCCCAAAAATACGGTAACCTAGGATGGTATCAGATTGCTCTTCTGCAGGTTTATGACGAATCCCAGAGCCTCCAGGTGAGTCATCACCATCTGTGAGTCCTGCTGGGCTTGTGCTCCGTTGTTGACGAGAATTAACAGATCGTCCAGATAATTCACAACTCTGACCCCTTGACCCCTCAGCGAGGTTAAGGTTGCATCCAGACATTTTGTAAATGATCTTGGTGCAGTTTTTAATCCGAAAGGGAGAGACAGAAATTAGTAAGCTTTTCCTTCGAAGGCAAAGCGGAGATATTTTCTGTGTCGTGGCCAGATGCTCACGTGGAAAAATGCATCTTTCAGATCGACTGTACAGGTGTAATCCCCCGGTCTCACCGACTGGATCACCTGGCTCAGTGTGAGCATCTTGAATTTGTATGTTTTTATCCTTCTGTTCAGTGCTCTGAGATCCAGTATAAGCCTTTTTTTTTTTTTCCATTTATAGATGGCCTCCCTTCACACCTTATAGCCATCCTCTCACTCCAATATGTTTTTTTTTTGTTTTTTTTTTAGAGAGAAAGAAAGAAAAGAGAAAGTGAGACAACAGAGAAAGTGAGACAACAAAACAACAATTATCCACAAAAAGAGCACAAGGCAAACACACCAAGTTCAGTTGTTCAGTGCTCTGAGATCCAGTATAAGCCTTAAAGCTGCACTGACATCATGTTTTAACTATAAATCATTTTGCACTACATATACAGTATATATATTATCATTGAACTATGTTCGTTTTTGCAAAATAAATTGTAAATATATTAAAATTTCATTACAAGTTATGGTAATTTTCTCGCTGGGACACGCCCACAGAAATCCGAGAACTTCCGCATTTACGGCACGTGACGTAGAGAGATGAGACTCTGCTCATTGCGCACTTTGTAAACAACATGGCGGCCGATACAGAACCGGACGAATTTAGCAAACTGAGTGAAGAATAGAGCGATTTTTAGTCAGTTTGGGAAGCCAAAGTTATTTCAGGGGGTTAAACAATAAACAGCAGGTTCTAATTTATGTCTGCAGCCGTATTTAATGAAGCCTTACCAACGAGGAAGCAGGTGTCAAGCCGCGACTTTACTTGACTTGTGAGGACCGAGGAGGACGTGATGGAACCTGTTCACGTTGTCCACAGAGCACTGATTGGTACTGCTTTAATTAATGTATCCATCTAATAATTATTCAACATTACTTATAGTTTAAAAAAGATGAGTCCCTTTGAAGCATCTGTTTTATTTTCTCTGTTTATTCTAACGTTATGTGCAAAATTTCACCCAAATTCTGTCTAAATAACCACTACATTTTCATAGCTGATCATCAGTGGTTTCAGCTGTAATAATCAAAATAAAACAATATTTGATATTCACCCTATTATAAGTTTAATCATATAAATATTTGCTAATTTAAGCTTGTTCTACCTTTTCTGCCAGTTTTTTTTATTTTGCATATTTAGATAATGTTATCAAGTTTTTTGTGGTAATTTCTGCTACTTTGAGCAACCATCCTACATCCTGCTCAGCTGATGTGAAGTTTTGACCTTCTTTTCTTTGTGGTTCCTGCAGGAACGTGTCCTCGATCGCGGTGCTGATTAACTATATGACCAGTCTGAAGAGTGGACGCTTGCAGCCAGAGCACGCTGGGAGCGATGGGAAAAACGCTGTGGCCTGAGGTGACATGATCACAGACAACATCCATCCATCATCTGACACCAAACCCACTCTGTTTTTGACATTGTTTTGTTTTTTCCATTTTAAATTTATTAATAAAAACATAAATTCAGAAATATTTGAACAATTAAAACATGTTTATTTTTCCAGGTGTATCTGTACAAATTGCCAATGACCAGAGGTGATTGAAGAAATTTGTCGAAAGGTGAAGATTTCAGATGCGTTACCCAGTATAGCTTTCAGACAGGCTGTCTGGATGTTGTTCTAAAAATAACAAACAACAATAAAAAAAACTTATGATTGTACAGTATTATGACGTGATTTTGTCTGTAGTAGTAAAAGTATTTTGTGATAATAAATTTTCTAATACATTTGATTTCATTTCATTATTTAAACAAAAAAAATTTAAGCAAAGAAAAAAAGTACAAGGTCTGCCCTGCCCTTGGAAACCGCACCCCCCATCTCAACACAAACGTGGGGGAGGCTGTGTACAGGTTGCACTGACGCTGTATTCCCAGCCAGATAAAAGATGAGATGTTGGTCCTTCTGGATCGACTGAGGAAGTTTAAACTGGAAAGTGCTGAAATGGAAGAACAAGACCAAAGTAAGACCAAAAGTAAGTGATAGGGATTGAAATGAGCTTTATAATAATTGGAATGGATGGGTGGGTGGATGGATGGGTGGGTGGGTGGATGGATGTTGGATGGATGGATGGATGGATGCATGGGTGGGTGTCAGATGATGGATGGATGGGTGGGTGGATGGATGGATGTTGTCTGTGATCATGTCACCTCAGCCGCAGCGTTTTTCCCATCGCTCCCAGCGTGCTCTGGCTGCAAGCGTCCACTCTTCAGACTGGTCATATAGTTCATCAGCACCGCGATCGAGGACACGTTCCTGCAGGAACCACAAAGAAAAGAAGGTCAAAACTTCACATCAGCTGAGCAGGATGTAGGATGGTTGCTCAAAGTAGCAGAAATTACCACAAAAAACTTGATAACATTATCTAAATATGCAAAATAAAAAAAAACTGGCAGAAAAGGTAGAACAAGCTTAAATTAGCAAATATTTATATGATTAAACTTATAATAGGGTGAATATCAAATATTGTTTTATTTTGATTATTACAGCTGAAACCACTGATGATCAGCTATGAAAATGTAGTGGTTATTTAGACAGAATTTGGGTGAAATTTTGCACATAACGTTAGAATAAACATAGAAAATAAAACAGATGCTTCAAAGGGACTCATCTTTTTTAAACTATAAGTAATGTTGAATAATTATTAGATGGATACATTAATTAAAGCAGTACCAATCAGTGCTCTGTGGACAACGTGAACAGGTTCCATCACGTCCTCCTCGGTCCTCACAAGTCAAGTAAAGTCGCGGCTTGACACCTGCTTCCTCGTTGGTAAGGCTTCAATAAATACGGCTGCAGACATAAATTAGAACCTGCTGTTTATTGTTTAACCCCCTGAAATAACTTTGGCTTCCCAAACTGACTAAAAATCGCTCTATTCTTCACTCAGTTTGCTAAATTCGTCCGGTTCTGTATCGGCCGCCATGTTGTTTACAAGGTGCGCACTGAGCAGAGTCTCATCTCCCTACGTCACGTGCCGTAAATGCGGAAGTTCTCGGATTTCTGTGGGCGTGTCCCAGCGAGAAAATTACCATAACTTGTAATGAAATTTTAATATATTTACAATTTATTTTGCAAAAACGAACATAGTTCAATGATAATATATATATATATATATATATATATATATATATATATATATATATATATGTAGTGCAAAATGATTTATAGTATAAAACATGATGTCAGTGCAGCTTTAAAACTAGAAAAGTAAGACAAACTCTGCAACTATGGCAAGATTTAGGATGATAAAGTCACAGGTCAAACAACACAAGGACACTGGGAATAATAACAAGACACAGTAGCTCTAATAACATTTCTAACCTACCCTTTATTTTCCAAAATACTTGAAAAAACAGTTGCAGCACCCTCTCTACAGCACCTAGACAACTTTGATTAAAATTAGGGGTGCGAATCTCTGTGTCTGGAGAATCGATTCGATTCCGATTTTTGGTGTCACGATTCGATTCAAAATAGATTTTTCGATTCAGAAACGATTTTTGATTCAGAAACGATTTTTGATTCAGAAACGATTTTTTTTTTAACATTAAAACCCAAAAAGATATAGAAAATAAAACCATATCTGATTTATTTATTATTATCAGATATGGTTTTATTTTCTACATCTTTTGGGTTTTAATGTTAAAAAAAAAAAAAAATCGATTTCGGAGCTTTTAGAATCGATTCTGAATCGTCAGGACTAAGAATCTAGATTCTTTAAAAAATTGATTTTTTTTCCTGCAACCCTAATTAAAATCCACCAATGATCTCCAGGTTGCTGCCAACTCTGGAATCAGTTCTCATCCCCCTTGGCCTGAGTACAGCATTTCACATGATATTCTTGTTTTTTCGGGCTTCTGAATTGGTTTCAATCTTATCTCTCTGACCGTCAGCACCTTGCAAAAGATTGTAACAAGTGCTCTGAGTTGCTGAAGGCAGTTTGTTCATCAGCAGTGAATGAGTGTTAGTAGGACACAACAAAGCATGGTGGAGGTTTCTTGTAAGTTTGAGTTAAATTTCTTCAATTTGAGTTGGTGCTTTGATCTGGATTTGCAGTGTCCTTAATGCTCAGAAATACAAGCAGATACTTCATCATGCAGTACCATCAGAGAGGTGTCTGGCCCCATATTTATTTTGGGATCCCAAACACGCAGCTAATGTTGTTAAAAACTGTTTCCAGTCCAAAGAAAAACTGATGATCCCTGGCGTGATGGTTTGACTCACACAGAACTCTGATCTCAATTTGATTTAGTGTGTCTAAGATTACATGGTGGTGGGGGACGACGACACGATGGGTTGAACTCCTTCAAAATATATGTGCAATTGTATCTAGACTAAATAAAGCTGTTTTTAAGCTTAAAGTTATAAATTCACTAAATATTCACTTGATGATTTCTGTTGTATCACTTTCCTTTTTCCATCCATCCATCCATCCATTATCTTTCGCTTGTTCCAAAGTCGGGTCGGGGCAGCAGCTTGAGCAGGGAGGTCCACACATCTTTCCACAGCCACTTCTTCCAGCTCTTCTGGGAAGACTCCAAGACGTTCCCTGGCCAACTGAGAGACATAGTCTATCCAGCATATCCTGTGTCTTCCCCGGGGTCTCCTCCCAATTGGACATGCCCAAAGCACCTTAGGGAGGTGTTTTATGAAATTTTAAATAAAGAGCAGGACTCAGGAGAAGGATCGGCACAATGAATAGACACACACACACACACACACACACACTGTTTCTGCTAGAATGATATGTCATTTATTATTCCGCAACAGATAACAGGCAAAGCAGCAAAGCAACAAGCAGTACAATCACCTCAGATGTACAATCTCACACAAGTATTGATGTATAAAAAGCTCTCACCGCAAACAGGTAGACTGGAGAGCCGCTCAGCCTGATGGAGCAAACACCAACACAAACTGGACGTCCAAATCGAAAGACTCACAGTAGACTCTAACTTAATCTGAGCACTCTCCTGTTTTACACCCTCAACTGGGAAAAACATGTTTACCCCCGACTGTGTGTGAGAACTTGCATGTTTACTCCAGGTTGTGTGTGAACGTGCATGTTTACTCCAGGCTGTGTGTGTGAACTTGCATGTTTACTCCAGGCTGTGTGTGTGAACTTGCATGTTTACTCCAGGTTGTGTGTGAACTTGCATGTTTACTCCAGGCTGTGTGTGTGAACTTGCATGTTTACTCCAGGCTGTGTGTGTGAACTTGCATGTTTACTCCAGGCTGTGTGTGTGAACTTGCATGTTTACTCCAGGCTGTGTGTGTGAACTTGCATGTTTACTCCAGGCTGTGTGTGTGAACTTGCATGTTTACTCCAGGCTGTGTGTGTGAACTTGCATGTTTACTCCAGGCTGTGTGTGAGAACTTGCATGTTTACTCCAGGCTGTGTGTGTGAACTTGCATGTTTACTCCAGGCTGTGTGTGAGAACTTGCATGTTTACTCCAGGCTGTGTGTGTGAACTTGCATGTTTACTCCAGGCTGTGTGTGTGAACTTGCATGTTTACTCCAGGCTGTGTGTGTGAACTTGCATGTTTACTCCAGGCTGTGTGTGTGAACTTGCATGTTTACTCCAGGCTGTGTGTGTGAACTTGCATGTTTACTCCAGGCTGTGTGTGTGAACTTGCATGTTTACTCCAGGCTGTGTGTGTGAACTTGCATGTTTACTCCAGGCTGTGTGTGTGAACTTGCATGTTTACTCCAGGCTGTGTGTGTGAACTTGCATGTTTACTCCAGGCTGTGTGTGTGAACTTGCATGTTTACTCCAGGCTGTGTGTGAGAACTTGCATGTTTACTCCAGGCTGTGTGTGAGAACTTGCATGTTTACTCCAGGCTGTGTGTGAGAACTTGCATGTTTACTCCAGGCTGTGTGTGAGAACTTGCATGTTTACTCCTGGCTGTGTGTGAGAACTTGCATGTTTACTCCAGGTTGTGTGTGAACTTGCATGTTTACTCCAGGCTGTGTGTGAGAACTTGCATGTTTACTCCAGGCCAGTGGTGTCAAAAGCATTCACATTCATTACTCAAGTAGAAGTATAGATACTGGGATTTAAAATTACTTCTGTAGAAGTAGAAGTATCAACTCTAGCTTTTTACTCAAGTAAAAGTAAAAAAGTACTGGTTTCAAAACTACTTAAAAGTATAAAAGTAAAAGTAGCGTAAGAAAAAGCAACAACAAAGACAAATGCTTAGGCTGCACCACACATACTATTGTATACAACCCCACCTCCCCCACAAAAATCATTTTTTTAGACTAGATTATATTATATTGTTAATGTTGAAAAACTAGGGGTGCACTAAGCTACCTGTCTTAACTGCATATATGCCCATTGAAAATAGACACATTTAAATGCAAATTTAAATATATTAAAATAACCATACTGTATAGGGGTATTATTGAGCATTTGCCTGCAGTGTGAACGTAGCCTGGCCCTCGCCTTCCTGCACAGCTCCGCTCAATTCTCATTTCCCTTCACTGCACAGTCTGGGACTTCACCCACCCACAAGGATTTCTCCGGTAGATTTTTGTTCGGACCAATCAGAGAACAGAAGGGGTGGAGTTTTGGACCCTAACCCACGCCCCCACCAGTCCCAGCGCGCAGAGCCCTATAAAAGGGCTCTGCCAGCGCTCAGTCAGCGAGCAGCGGCATGTTCTCATTCAAAGCGATGCAAAGCGATGCAGGATTGTTTTATATGTGACACAAATTTATTAATTTCCCCTTCTTAATCCCTTATCTGGAGTTTTCTTTTGTTTTGTTTTTTCCCAAAAGTTAAGTAATCGCTCCCTCGTCCTCCTTCTCCTCCACCCTCCTGCTGAGTAAAATGAACACGGAAATGCCTCAGGTTGTCACGAGAATTAAACTCGGGTTTTAGTTGCTGACCGAGTCCCATCAGATTTTCTGGTGTTTTGGTGAGCTGGACCAGCGATCCATGGTTTGATTTTATTGTATTAAAACGTTTTATAACATATAAACACAGAATTTGCGCAGCGAGAGAAACGCTGCAAGAGGCGGAGCAGCTGTCAGTCAAGTTCACCAGAGCACGGCATCATTCAAAGCGATGCAGAACTGTTTTATATGTGACACAAATTTATTAATTTCCCCTGCTTAATCCCTTATCTGGAGTTTTTTGTTTTTTTTCTCCCAAAAGTCAAGTAATCGCTCCCTCGACCTCCTTCTCCTCCACCCTCCTGCTGAGTAAAATGAACACGGAAATGCCTCAGGTTGTCACGAGAATTAAACTCGGGTTTTAGTTGCTGACCGAGTCCCTGCAGATTTTCTGGTCTTTTGGTGAGCTGGACCAGCGATCCATGGTTTGATTTTATTGTATTAAAACGTTTTATAACATATAAACACAGAATTTGCGCAGCGAGAGAAACGCTGCAAGAGGCGGAGCAGCTGTCAGTCAAGTTCACCAGAGCACGGGGGGTGGCTCTGAGGGGAGGGAGCAGAATGCTTTCCCTGTTCAAAATATCCAATGGTTTTGTTCCTCAGCAGAGGCCACGCCTCCAGCAAGAAACGTTTTTCAATGGGAAAAGTCCAGACCCTAGTACGAAGCGAAGTGAAGGACAAGGGTCTGGTTTAAACCAGGCTAGTGTGAACGTAGTCTATGAAGTAAAACTTTGTTAAGTTCAGTGAAAACTCTGACAGAAAGAAAATATGTTTTAAATCTGAATAAAAAAGAGAAATATTGTTAGCAAGCAAACCCAGAGCATGTAGCTAGTTCCATGGCTAGTACCTCCTAACCATAGAAAACATTATACAACATTAGTATGTTACTAGGTCACTAGAAGTCAGTAATCAACTGATAAAAAAAACAAAAACTTTCAGCTTACCTCAATATTAGGCATGTAACGAGATCTCGTTGTACGAGATCTCGCGATATTAAACTCCCGCGATATCTCTCGTTGAGAGGTAACGTTGTCTCGCGAGACGCTAATGCTAGCGCTAGCAGAGCCCCTAGCAAGTCAGCGTCACGGACAGCATGGCTTCGCCGGATGAAGTTGCTATAGAAGACGCCCCAACTACTGATGGAGGGTCCCGGTGCCGCAGACGCCTCTACATTGACATGGAGGGTCCCGGCGCTGCCGACGCTGCCCCGGATGTAAAGACACACGCGTAAACACCGGTGTGACCGGTGTTGCCAGATAGAGTCCCACCCACCCAAAGCACTCTTTACCCGCAAAAGTCAGAAGGAAAATCGCGGTGAACCGCCCAATCTGGCAACACTGGTGAGTGACGACGGCTGCAGATTCAGTGCTGATGCGGATATTTATGTTCAATTTTTGGAAAGTCCTGCGTGAATATCTATATTCTACAAAAAAAACGGCAAAATGAAAGAAAAGTAACGAGGCTATTTTTAAAAAGTAAGGAGTAGAAAGTACCAGTAATTGCGTGAAAATGTAAGAAGTAGAAGTATAAAGTAGGCTGAAAAATAATTACTTTACTAAAGTATAGATAACTAAAATTTGTACTTAAGTAAAGTAACGAAGTATTTATACTTCGTTACTTGACACCTCTGCTCCAGGCTGTGTGTGAGAACTCGCCCTCAACTGAGAAGAAAAACATGTTCACCTCGACTCCACACAGCACTTGCAGAACTCCGTTCCTTGCATGGTCAGTTTGACCTAAAAATTGAAAACAACAGTCAGAAAGCATTAATATTAAAAAAAAACTCTTATTTCAGGAGGCGTCCAGGAAGCATCCTTACCAGATGCTTGAACCACCTCAACTAACTCCTGTCAATGGGGAGGTGCATCGGTTCTACTCCAAGTCTTTCCCGGATAACTGAACTTCTCATCCTAAGGGAGAGTCAGAGTCAGAGTCTTTATCGTCATTTGCACCGCATGTGGTACATGTGATGAAACGAGATTATGTACACAGGGTCCCAGTTACATCCAACAACAAAATGTAAGAGAAAAACAGTAATAACATCTAGGATATAACTAAGAAAAACATCAACTAGAAATACACTAAGCCCTAATGTAATAGAAAAACATCATTACAAACAGCAGCACGAACACGAGTCTGTATGAGCAGATGGTCACAGATGAACACAGCAACAAGAAAACAGATCAGCATCAGCATGATGTGATATTTTGCAGTGATTATTCTTATTATTTATTTATTCATGAGTCTAACAGCCTCAGGGTAGAAGCTGTTCCTCAGTCTAGTGGTTCTACATTTGATGCTCCTCAACCTCCGTCCTGAGGGGAGTGGGGCAAAGAGTGTGTGTGCTGGGTGAGTGAGGTCTTTCATGATGCAGGTGGCTCTTTTCCTGCATCTGGAGGTGTAGATGTCTGTGATGGTGGGGAGACTGACTCCAACAGACCTCTGTGCAGCCTTCACCACTCTCTGCAAAGCTTTTCTTTCTGCAGCTGTGCAGCCTCCATGCCACACGTTGATGCTGGAGCACAGGATGCTCTCCACTGCACACCTGTAGAAGGAGGTGAGGACTGGGCTACTCAGACCAGCTCGTCTCAGCCGTCTGAGGAAGTAGAGTCTCTGATGACCTTTCTTGATCAGGCTGGTGGTGTTGTTGCTCCAGCTGAGATTATCGTTCATGTGTACACCCAAGTACTTGTAGCTGGAGACCACCTCCACCGCAGATCCACCTATGTTCAGTGGGGTGTGGGTGTGTTTGTTTGTTCCTTCTGAAGTCCACAACCATCTCCTTTGTCTTCTTCAAATTCATGTGAAGGTTGTTGTCCTTGCACCAGCTCTCCAGGTGTTCCACCTCCTGTCTGTAGCTGGACTCATCATTGTTTGTGATGCATCCCACCACAGCTGTATCATCTGCAAACTTTACAATATGACAGCCTGGATGGGTAGCTGCACAATATGTGAGCAGAGTGAACAGAAGAGGGCTCAGCACACATCCTTGAGGAGAGCCAGTGCTGAGGGTAATGGTGGAGGAGGAGAAGTTGTGGATCTTCACGGACTGTGGTCTGTTTGTTAAGAAATCTAGTACCCAGTTACAAACGGAGGGGCTTAGTCCAAGTGTGGATAGTTTGTCCATCAGAGTTTGGGGGATCATGGTGTTGAAGGCAGATGTGAAGTCCACAAAGAGCACACAGATGTATGAGTCCTTCTGATCCAGGTGGGTGAGAGCAGTGTGGACCACAGAAGAGATGGCGTCCTCTGTTGATTGGTTCTCGCGGTACGCATACTGATGAGGGTCCTCGTTGATGTTGATGGTTGTCTTGATGTGGGTCATGACCAGTTTCTCAAAGCATTTTGCGACTATCGGGGTGAGTCCAGTTACTATGTGGAGGAAACTCACTTCTACCGCCTGTATCCACAATCTCAATCTTTTGGTTACTACCCAGAGCTCGTGACCATAGGTGAGGGTAGGAACGTAGACCGACTGGTAGAGAGATTAGTCTTACAGCTCAGCTTCCCTTTCACCCCAACGGACTGGCACAGAGTCCACAATACTGCAGACGCTCCGTCTGTCAATCTCACACTCCATTCTTCCCTCACTCGTGAACAAAACCCAGAGATACTTGAACTCCTCCACTTGAAACAGAACCTCACCCTCGACCTGAAGTGGTCAATCCACCCTGTTCCAGTTGAGGACCATAGCTTCAGATTTGGAGGTGCTGATTCTCACCCTAGCTACTTCACACTCAGATGCAAACCGCTCTAGTGAGAGCTGAAGATCACAGCACGATGAAGCCAACAGGACCACATCATCTGCAAAGAGCAGAGAAGGAATTCTGAGGCCACTGAACCGGACACCCTCCACCCTCTGGCTGCGCTGAGAAATTCTGTCCATAAAAGTTATGAACAGACTCGGTGACAATGGGCAACCCTGGAGGAATCCAACTCCTACCCTGAAGGGGTTCAACTTACTACCAGCAGTGTAAACCAAACTCTCGCACTGCTTGTATAGGGACTGAACAGCTCGTAACAACGGGCCCCGAATCCCATACTCACAGAGCACTCCCACAGTGTACCTCGAGGAACACGGTCAAATTCCTTCTCCAAGCCCACAAAACACATGTAGACTGGATGGACAAACTCCCATGAGCCCTCGAGGACCATAGTGAGGTTATAGAGCTGGTCCAGTGTTCCACAGCCAGGACGGAATTTGCATTGTTCCTCCTGGATCTGAGGTTCGACCACCGATCAGACTCACTTCTCCAGTACCCCTGAATAGACCTTACCAGGGAGGGTAAGGAGAGTGATGCCCCCATGAATGGAACACACCCTCCAGTCCCCCTTTTTGAAGAGGGGAACCACCACCCCAGTCTGCCAATCCAGTGGCACTGCCCCAGATGTCCATGTGATATTGCAAAAGTGTGTCAACCAAGACATCCCCACAACATCCAGAGCCTTAAGGAAATCAGGGAGAATCTCATCCACCCCCAGAGCCCTGCTGCTGCAGACCTTTTTACCTACCTTGGTGACCTCAGCCACAGTTACGGACAGACCAACCCTCAAGTCCCTGACTCAGCTCAACTCTTCAACTTTCCTTTAATTAAAAAAGAAAACAGTGCATGTATGACATTTTTAGCATTCAGTTTTTTAACACGTGCCCTAACTTTTTTGCAGTACAATAAATAACTAGACATGTTGTTTAATAACCCATTGTAAATTTTCACTGAAATCCATGACATCTGGTGATCACAGTAAATGTATGTACCGGTAGTTCTTGTTTGTGGCACCCTGTAGCACATGCAGCTAACATCAGCAAGAACTCCGGATTAACTGAATCATATCTTGAGCGCAGAATAAATATTCTTTACTGTTCTCAAATAATACTAATTACTAAATACTAAAACATCTCACGGTGTAAGTTGATTTGTTTTTAGTTACATGTACAGGTATCTGACATAAATAAGCAGCAACCTGACAACAGAAGACTTTCAGGATGTCCACATTTTGTTTGGTTAATAGTTTAGGCCAGTGGCGGCTGGTGATTTTTTTTATGGGGGGGCGCCATAAACTGTTAAATTTTTAGCATGCATAATTATGTTTGTATACTGTAAAGTAAGTTTGTTCATGTTTTTATTTGTATATATCAGGTGTATCCATTTGTATAAAACTATCATTAATAAAACATGGTTCATCTTCACCTTGTTTGAGGCATCAGTGTGAAAAGAGAATGGGAATGTTCTGCAGTCAATTTTTGGACAACTTCTATCACATTCTGTTATAATTATTTTAGTAATACAAGTTCATAATATAAATAGAATTGTGAGGGTCCAGACTTAAATAAGGACAACGGTGTTCAAAAATCCACCAAATAATTCAATTTAATAGTTCCAAAAATAAACTAACAAATAATTAAATTTCAATGAAAAATAAATCAAAAGATAATAACAAATTTGGGCCCAACTTAAACAGGTCAACTGAAGTCTAACAAGGAGGAATTATTCCAGATTAGATTTTAAAGAACTGATTTATGGGGAAGAAAAATGATCTATTTTACTGTGATTATGTTATTTCAACAACCTAGTAAACAAAACAACTTGATATTATATATGAATGTTATAATAACATCTCACGCTCCAGTTTTCCCTCATTTGTGAACAAGATCCCGAGATACTTAAACTCCTCCACTTGGGGCAGGACCTCCTCCCCGACCCGGAGAGGGCATGCTACCCTTTTCCGGCTCAAGACCATGGCCTCGGATTTGGAGGAACTGATCCTCATCCCGGCCGCATCACACTCGGCTGCAAACCGCTCCAGCAAAAGCTGTAGATCACGATCTGATGAAGCCAATAGGACCACATCATCTGCAAAAAACAGAGAAGCGATTCTAAGGCCACCAAAACGGATCCTCTCAACACCTTGGCTGCGCCTAGAAATTCTGTCCATAAAAGTTATGAACAGAATCGGTGACAAAGGGCAACCTTGGCGGAGTCCAACTCTCACTGGAAACGAGCCTGACTTACTGCCGGCAATGCGGACCAAGCTCTGACACCGGTCGTACAGGGACCTAACAGCCCATATCAATGGGCCTGGTACCCCATACTCCCGGAGTACCCCCCACAGAACCCCCCGAGGGACGCGGTCGAATGCCTTTTCCAAGTCCACAAAGCACATGTAAACTGGTTGGGCAAACTCCCACGCACCCTCCAGGACCCTGCTGAGGGTGTAGAGCTGGTCCAGTGTTCCACGACCAGGACGAAAACCACACTGCTCCTCCTGAATCCGAGGTTCGACTATCCGACGGACCCTCCTCTCCAGAACCCCTGAATAGACCTTACCAGGGAGGCTTAAGAGTGTGATCCCCCTATAGTTGGAACACACCCTACGGTCCCCCTTTTTGAATAGGGGAACCACCACCCCAGTCTGCCAATCCAAGGGAACTGCCCCCGATGTCCACGCGATATTGCAGAGTTGCGTAAGCCAACACAACCCCACAACATCCAGAGCCCTAAGGAACTCAGGGCGAATCTCATCCACCCCCGGAGCCCTGCCACCGCGGAGCTTTTTAACCACCTCGGTGACCTCAGCACCAGAGATTGGAGAGCCCGACCCAAAGTCCCCAGGCTCCGCTTCCTCAGTGGAAGACGTGCCAGTAGGATTGAGGAGGTCTTCGAAGTATTCCGCCCACCGACTCACAACATCCCGGATAGGTGCAGCATCCGCAGTGAAGCGGGCGCTGTACCGGTCTGTCGTGGTGAAGAGAGAGCTGAGTCGAAAGGCAAAGCTCTCAATTTACCGATCGATCTACGTTCCCACCCTCATCTATGGTCATGAGCTTTGGGTTGTGACCGAAAGAACGAGATCTCGGATACAAGCGGCTGAAATGAGTTTTCTCCGCAGGGTGTCTGGACTCTCCCTTAGAGATAGGGTGAGAAGCTCAGTCATCCGGGAGGGACTCGGAGTAGAGCCGCTGCTTCTCCACATCGAGAGGAGCCAGTTGAGGTGGCTCGGGCATCTGGTTAGGATGCCTCCTGGACGCCTCCCTGGTGAGGTGTTCCGGGCATGTCCCACCGGGAGGAGACCCAGAGGAAGACCCAGGACACGCTGGAGGGACTATGTTTCTCGGCTGGCCTGGGAACGCCTTGGGATTCCCCCAGAGGAGCTGCTCCAAGTGGCTGGGGAGAGGGAAGTCTGGGCCTCCCTACTTAGGCTGCTACCCCCGTGACCCGACCCCGGATAAGCGGACGAAAATGGATGGATGGATGTTATAATATAATGTGATACGATAAATAAGACTGACTTAGTATTAAGTATTAGAGTACATAAGTACATAAGTATTAGACATATGATTATTTTATTATTAACCTTGTGGTGCCCAGCCCACTAAACACAGGGATAACAGTTATATTTGTGCTTTTTATCTGTAGAACAAGAGAGTTTGCAGGCTGTCATAACACTGACCGTCATTATTTAACATGAGCATTATTGAGCATGCATCAGGGTACTTCCATGGCACATTTTTATCTGTATAAATACTTAATAATTCAATGTTAATAGGAGCTAGTTACTTGCAAAGGGTTTTGGTTTCATTCTCCAGATCAATACAGAGTTAAGAAATAGTATAACACCACCAGTGACATTTATTTAGTATATACAATTATTAATATTTGATCATTTTTTATAAGCAAATTAAATAAATGTAGCCTTCAGAGTCAATAACCAGGCGGCTAGCGCTAGCATGCTAACAAACAAACAAAGAAAAAAAACTCATCACTTCCCATTTGCAGTCAGCTGAAGGCTTTTTCACAGAGCCATCTAATATCTGAGAGGCATATCAGTCAGAAATGCAAAGAGATATTAAATAAAGGGCTTTAAATGAGTTAAAACGTACCTGAGCAAGCCTGCTTCAGTCACTGCACGTCTCTGTAATCCCAGAATTTTTTTTTTTTTAAATAAATAAATAAAAGACCGGAAACACGCTGCCGAAACGCAGCGTTCACGTTAGACGAGTCCAGGCACTAGGGCGGCGAAAACTGCGCCCTGAACACTCCAATAGTTTTGTAAATATGGGACATAACTGCGCATGTGCAACTGATAACGAGAGTCAATGGTTTAGCTGCCGGCGCCCAGAGAAAACCGGAAGTACGTCACAATCAGAAAACGTTTTTTGAAACAAACAATATAACTCATCATTACTCATAAAATATTTATCCTACACAACTAAAAACATATATGCATATATTTCGAAATATTTTTATTTTATTATTTCATTTTTATTTAAAAAAAATTAAGTCTTCAAATGGTGGAGCAGCTGCAGAGGTTCCAGAAGGGCGGCCCTGGCGCCCTCTAGTGGCGAGCCGCCACTGGTAGGCACAATGTCAAATATGACCGTCTGTTCTTTTAAAAGTGATTGCAAATTTGTGTTTACCCCAGTCCTCTACTGTGATGACTGAGAGGTCAATCTGCATGTGTCAATCTCCATTATGCAAGCTTAAAGAACACCACAGCTTTATAACTTGAATCTCGCACTCCTTGTTTCATTGAACTGAGAAAGTGCCTCGGATGAGAAGCGAAACATATTCAGTTACAAATAAAGTCCAGTTGTTTTGTTTTTAACTTTTTTGTGTTTACCCCAATGTCCCACCATTTTAAATTCACCTGTCATATATGTAATTTGTTGCATGAATTCTCAATATAAAGGATATAAATACTATCATCATCAGCTTTATTTATAAAGCACTTTAACACAGCCACAGCTGAAACAAAGTGCTGAACATCAGATACAAACAAGATAAAAGAAAGCATAAAAACAGAGCTACAAAACTAACACACAGTGAACTAAAAACTCAATTTAAAATAGGCCTACAATAAAATGACAAGTTAAACAGGTAAAATCAATAAAAAATGAAGTAAAATCAAGTCTCAGTTGGGTTGAAGGCCAATGAGTATAGATGTGTTTTCAAACGGGTTTTAAAAATGGACAGTGAGGGGGCCTGTCGAATGTGTAAAGGCAGAGCATTCCATAACTTAGGGGCACTAACAGAGAAGGCCCTGTCTCCTCGAAGCTTCCTCTTACTCTTTGGAATGACCAGGAGCAGCTGGTCAGCAGACCTGAGTGACCGGGATGGAGTGTAATGGTGTAGAAGCTCTGCCAAATAAGGGGGGGCAAGGCTGTTTAAAACCTTAAAAACAAACAAAATAATTTTAAAATGAACTCTAAAATACACGGGCAGCCAGTGGAGAGAAGCCAGGACAGGTGTGATGTGCTCTCTTTTGCGTGTTCCAGTTAAAAGACGTGCAGCAGCATTTTGCACCAGCTGCAGACGTGCAAGTGAGGACTGGCTGACTCCAAGATAGAGAGAGTTACAGTAATCCAGCCGTGATGAAATGAAGGCATGGATTACTGTTTCGAACTGTTGCCGTGAAAGAATAGGTTTCACCTTTGCCAATTTTCTTAAATGATGAAAACCAGACTTTAATGTGGCCCTTATTTGACTCTCGAGCTTAAAATCACTGTCCATCTTAAAACCAAGGTTTGTAACTGTAGATTTTACATACATTGTCAGGGGGTCTAAGTCAACTGGAGGGCTCAAACAAGCTCCACTAGGTCCAAAAACAAGTACCTCAGTCTTTCTTTCATTAAAATGCAGGAAGTTTAGGGCCATCCAAGCTTTAAGATCCTCGAGACACGATAAAAGAGGTTTAATGGACCAGGCATCAACTCGCCTCAAAGGCACATAGATTTGGCAATCATCAGCGTAGCAATGAAAGGAGATGCCATGTTTTCTAAAAATTGATCCTAGAGGAAGCAGATATAAAGAAAAAAGCAAAGGCCCTAAAATTGATCCCTGAGGTATGCCACATGACGAAGGAGCCGAAAATGATTCAAACCCAGCAATTTTTACAGAAAATGTTCTGTCAGCCAGATAGGACCCCAACCACTCCAGAGCAGTCCCACCAACGCCTACTTGGTGCTGTAGATGTGACAATAAAATGCTGTGGTCCACTGTGTCAAATGCAGCAGTTAAATCCAGTAACACAAGGATCACATGATCACCCGAGTCACATGACAGAAGGATGTCATTAAAAACTCTCGGCAGAGCTGACTCTGTGCTATGGAGAGTTTTAAATCCAGACTGGAACACATCCATGATGTCATGTTCATCCAGGAAGGATTTTAACTGTGAATAAACAATTTTCTCCAAGATTTTTGACAGGAGGGGAAGCTTAGAGATGGGCTTAAAATTCCCCAACACAGTGGGATCAAGACCGGGTTTTTTTTTTAACAGGGGCTGCACAACAGCATGTTTATAATTAGCAGGGACTACTCCAGATAAACTACTGTTAAAAAGGTTGAGAACCAAGAGTTAACAAGGGAAAACCTCTTTAAAAAAAGTGTGGTTGAAGAGCATCACAAGGAGAACCAGAAGGTTTAATCTGAGTGGCCATGTCCTCTAAAAATGACACAGTCACCGGCTCAAACTGATTGAAGGCAGCAGAGCAGGGAACACACACAGAGGGGTCAGTGTTTGGGCATAAGATAGAAGTCCTTATAGAGGTAACCGTGTCAATAAAAAAACTGCATAAAATTATTGCACAACTGAGTGGATGCTTCAAAACCAGGTGTCTGTGTAGAGTTAAGAAAAGAGTCAATGGTACTAAAAAGGACACGTGGATTATGGCTGTGTGATAAAATAAAGTTAGAAAAGTCCTTTTTGGCTGCTTTAACTGTGTCCTGATAATTACGCCAACAGTCTTTTAAAATTTGAAGGGATACCTGCAGCTTGTCCTTCCTCCACATGCGTTGCAACATTCCTGTCTGACAGCTCAAGCCGTTCTGTTCTGAAGCCAGGATTATATACCAGTATATAATCCTTCTCTGAACAATGCCGGCTCTTTTTTAAAAATTTGTCACAATAGCAGCCATGCAAGATTTCTCCTAAATTTCATGCACTGTGATATAAGTTTTTTTTTTTTTTTTTACATTGGTGAAAAATAATATTTTCATTCATTTGTAAGTTCTAAACCTTCCGTCTTTGCATTACTCATTAAATAGTTTTGTCAAGTAGTTTTCATGTACCTGAACATATACGTTCTTGCCTTTTACTTTTGTGTTCCACACAATTCTTCAACCTTCTTGTTCTTCTCTTTCTCCTTTAGGTGCGGGGAGCAGTGTCCACCACAAATGCAACAGCTCCAAACATCGCATCATCTCCCCGAAAGTGGACCCCCGCTCTGGGGGCTACAGCAGCGCACACTCTGAGGTGCAAAACAACGATGTATCCGAGGGAAAGACAGAGCACAGCGCCCATGGTGGAGGCAAAAGCTCCGGGGGTGGCGGGAGCAGTGCCAGGGAGAAACGCAACGGCAAAGTCCACAAGCCTGCCCTGCTGCACCAGAACAGCACGGAGGTGTCGTCCACCAACCAGGTGGAGGTTCCCGACACCACACAGAACTCCCCGGTTTCCATCAGCAGTGGCCTCAACAGCGATCCAGATATGGCTGACAGCCCGGTGGTGACAGGGATGAGCCACGTGCCCTCTGTCATGTCCAGTCTGTCCCAGAGTGTCTTCATGTCTGAGGTTGCTGGAGACCCTGTCTACAGTATGTCTCCTACCGGGGGTCCCAACACTCACCTGATCGGTGCTGACGCCGCCTCACGGGGCTTGGTGCTGTCTGTGGCCGCCGATCGGCACAAATTCGCCTTCCCTGGAGGCGGAGTGGGAGAACCTGGAACTACCACAGCAGGAGACAGCCTGTCTATGTTGTCTGCAGCCGGGGTGTCTGAGGAGCTGGTGCTAACGAGCACTCTGGACGCTGGAAACATGAAGATCCCAGAAACTAATATGAACTTTGACCCTGACTGCTTCCTAAACAATCCCAAACAGGGCCAAACCTATGGTGGCAGCGCGCTGAAAACTGAGAACTCCCCCTCAGCATCCTCCTGTGCTGTTAGCAACATGAACAACGGCAGCTTGCAGCGCTCCCCCATGTCAGACAACGGCTACACCTTCAGCTCAGCCCTCGTAAAGAACATCAAGACAGAGGACACGTCATTTGAGCAGCAGCTGGCCAAAGAGAGCGGCTACCAGGTCGGGGGCGTAGTGAACTGTGGCGGCGGGGCATCATCTGGCGCCGGCTCAAATCAGGGTAATCTTGGTCTGACGGCAGCAGGATCCCTGCTTCCTTCTGGTGGAGGTCTGAGTCCCAGCACTACCTTGGAGCAGATGGATTTTAGTGCCATTGATGCAAAGCAAGAATATACGTCTAACGCTAGCGCGGTGAGCTACAGTCAAGCCATGTCTAGCCCTCATATGCAACATCAGAACCATTCTCCAAGCTTTTTCCTCCAGGATACTTCTCAAACCAGCCAGACCCAGCAGGGGAGGTCGAGCTTGATCCAGAAAACACATCTGATGGAGCATAACTCCCACGACTCTGGAGCATACATGGGGCTACAGGTGGTGAAAACGGACTCTCCTGGAAGCAATGGCCACCTCCATCACCACCATCAGACCCAGCACAGGGCCAGCTGTAATGGAGGTTCCCCCACAGATGGGCCAGGCCAGACTGCTTCTCTCCAGCTGCTTCAGTACCAGGGGACGTATCCTGGGATGGGCGCCGAGCATGAGGAGGTGGTCGGTCTAGAGCAAGGCGGGGGTGTGAGTTCAGCTCACACTGGAGCCGCGGAGAATGGAGCTGGGAACCTGCTCAAGCCAGGAGACCACATTCAGGCATGCGGAGGAGGAAATGGAGATGGGGGTGGAGCAGAGCACTACCTGCAGCAGGCCACAGATGGTGGTGGAGGTGCAGGAGGTGTAGGTGAAGGAGTAACAATTCACAACGGACACAACAACAATGATGGCAGCAACCGCACCCAGCAGCAGCTACAGCCCCTCCTGCAAGGCACAAGTATGGTGCAAGGACTCTACAACACGGTAGGACCCCACCAAGGTCTAGGTGGAGCAGCTGGTAATGGAGGAGCAGGGGGAGCAGGCATGGAGATCAATTTAGACCACTTTGACATATCTTTTGGCAACCAGTTCTCTGACCTCATTAATGACTTCATCTCCGTGGACGGCAGTGGGACCGCCATGTCTGCTGCGGGGGCTCTGTACGCTCACCAGCTGGTCACGTCACACAGCTCTGAAAACCAGAACACGGCCAGCGGGGGCCCTCAGCAGGCCCAGGAGGATGGAGGAGCCAGGGCCTCTGGCTACAACCCGTCTGAGCTCTGCCTTCAACCTTGCTGCAGCCCCCAGTCTCTGAGTGGGGGTGCCAGTGCAGGAGGCAACACAGGAGAAGCTGGGTCACTGTCCTACATGAATGTTGCAGAGGTGGTTTCTGCAGCTGTTGCCCAGGGGGCTTTGGGAATGCTGCAGGCCACAGGCCGCCTCTTCATGGTCACTGACTACTCCCCCGAGTGGTCCTACCCTGAGGTGAGCGAGAAGACGCTGCAGTGCTTTGCTTGCATGTTTGTATGTTGTATGTTTGTTAATCATCTCTGTCTGCAACAAACACTAAACATGAATAAATCCTTTTTAACTCTGATTAGGAAATACTTTCTGCTCCAAGTCCTTCTGTAGCTGTTATCAGCTTGAATTCTTGTTGCTTGTGCTAAAAGAGAAAGCAGCACGTGTGCATTAGCTCTTAAATCAAACATGTCAAACCACCGCTCAGGTGTGGTTTGCTCATGAGATCACAGATGTTTGAAGCACATCCAAAGACGGAGTGTTTCGGACCGCCTGATTGGACCAGATTGTCATGTGATTCACTCCTTTATATACACACGCATGCATTTTTACCAATGAACCCCAGAACATGCTTTGGCAAGATCTATAATCTAGCATATGATTGCATCATTGTCATATAAAAAAATATATAAATATAAAATCCCTGATCTCAAATAACAACCTACAAATGTACGTAATACGTATACACATAGATATTGTTGTTAGAACATTACAATTTGAGTTGCATAAAAGTAAATTAATTTTTTTTTCTGTAATAAAATGAACAGAACTGGAACTGTTAGTTTTCTTCTTTAATGACGAAGGAGACAACACAGAATCTGGATCTAGGCTACCATAAATCAATTTTAAATTTAAATGATCATGTTTGATGTTGGTCTAAAATGCCAAACATTGATGATTAAAGTGTGTAACATAAAATTTATGTTTATTTATGTTTATTGGAGTCAGTACAACCCAACAACATGAAACACTGTGAGGCTAAATTTAACATTATAGATTCAACACATTACCCTTGTTTTAATACTAGGGCAGCTATACCATAAAGAGAAACATAAATTAAACTATCCTGATGCATGCTCAATCATCCAGGTAGAAAAATCTAAAAAAGTTAAGTCTGGTCCTCTGGACATTCAAATAAATAAATTGTAGAACATTTCCTCTTTCGGATGAAAGATGAAACGTTCTACAATTCCTTTTTTGGTTTGTTTTGTTTGTTTGTTTGTTTGTTTGATTGTTTGTTTGTTTGTTTGTTTTATGTCCAGAGGACCAGATTTAACTTTTTTAGATAAATTAAACTAATCATTAAAATTAGTAAAGAGCAAGGAAACACATAATGAACATGTTGAGGCTTTAAATAAAATGTGATTTTGTTTTTATCTAGTGCACTATTTTAATAAAATCCTAAAACTAGTATCACCTGATTTATGTTCACTATTACTTGAATTTGTTTATTTATTCATTTGATGGTTTATTTATTGTTCTATTTGTAATAAAATGTTACCCGGTTTAACCACTAGATGGGAGCACAGGACCTGAAGGGGATGAAACTTTTAAATAAATTGAATGAGCTGAAGTAACACTGAATGTCCACATGATGGCAGCAGAGATGTAAATAATGAAGTCATTACCCTTACATGGAGTGTTTATTATTTGTTCTCTGTGGTTGTTGTTGGGAATAGTTGGACCTGATTTAGCTAAATTGTTGTTGTTGTTGTTGTTGTTGTTGTTGTTGTTGTTGTTGTTGTTGTTGTTGTTGTTGTTGTTGTTGTTGTTGTTGTTGTTGTTGTTGTTAATGGGACATGTTGTTGTCAGGGTGGTGTCAAGGTGCTGATCACTGGTCCCTGGCAGGAGGCCACCTCAAACTACAGCTGCTTGTTTGACCAGATCTCAGTCCCGGCGTCTCTCATCCAGCCAGGGGTGCTGCGCTGCTACTGCCCAGGTAAGACGGAGGAGAGCTTTGCTAAGAGGAAGTTTCACTGAAACAAAATATTTCACCCATTAAAAGTCCTACTTTTCAAAACTTTGGGGATTTATCTCTGTTTCTGTCACGTTTAATGAAAAAAAAAAAATAAGATCTGAATTTTATACATTTATTTATTTGTAAAAGTGGAAAGGCCTTTTTGTTTTCAATCATGATTATTTAAAGTATCCTCTGGTGTTGGTCATGTTTTATACAGTAGTTCTAATGTGCAAAGCAGCTCATTGTTCAACATACATTTCTAAATAACATGAGCCCAACTTTGTTGATATGTTGCTTAGAAGCAGTGGTGGGCAACGCTAATAAAAAAATTAGTTCCACAATTTCTAAAACGCTTATTAATTTTTTTAGGTCCACAATTTCAAAAGCACAAATGTCTTATGAAAATTAGGGGAAGCTAATCTAATCCGCTATTTATATTCGACAATTGGTAGCCGGCAGCGTTATGCAATATTTGCACTACACTGCCAACTGAAAAGTAACTAAAATGATCCTAAAAGGATGAAATTACAAAAATCAAAGGATTTATTTAATACTTTACGTACATATATTCTATTCGGCCACGAAATTAACAAAAAAGAATGATCTTTTAATCCCTAAGACCACTTTTAAATCTGAAATACACGGGCGTTTCGCCACCGCATTTATACATAAAAGTAACCAAAATACATAAAACTAACGACTCACCGTCGAGTGGTCGACACAAAACACACAATAAAATCCTCCGGCCGCGTTAATTTGGCTTGAAACAGCGGGGTTCTCTGCGGATTTATCCAAGAAACCAAGCACAACCAGCTAGAGTTAGCGTCCAGTTCACCTCTGACCCGGAAGATGTCAACATTCTATAGGTAGTCAACAGATTTAATGAAAAGTAACTAAAATACATAAAACTAACGACTCACCGTCGAGTGGTCGACACAAAACACACAATAAAATCCTCCGGCCGCGTTAATTTGGCTTGAAACAGCGGGGTTCTCTGCGGATTTATCCAAGAAACCCAGCACAAGCAGCTAGCCACAGAATTAGCCCCTGAGTTCACCTCTGACCCGGAAGATGTCAAGATGGAATAGTCCATTTTTAGTAGGGGAATACAGAAATCGACCGGTTTTTGTATTGTGTTTTTAAGATCGTTTTCATCGTAACTATAATTATTTTTATGTTAAATGTACATTAACAAGCATTCATTCATTCATTCATTCAACCTTTATTTATACAGGCTAGCCTCGTTGAGTCACGGGGACTCATTTACAAGAGGGACCTGTCTCACTCACACCAAACAACCATCCACTCTCACACCTAGGGTCAATTTAGAGTCACCAATCAGCCTAACAAGCATGTTTTTTGGTCTGTGGGAGGAAACCGGAGTACCCGGAGGAAACCCACGCATGCACGGGGAGAACATGCAAACTCCACCCAGAAAGGCCCCGGACCGGGATTTGAACCGGCAACCTTCTCGCTGAGAGGCAGCAGCTCTACCAGTTGTGCCACCGTGCTGCCCAATTAGCAATGTTTGCATTAGCAATGTTAGTGATGTAGGTGACTGGCCGGGGCACGGCGGGGCCGGTGCCCCTGCTGATTGGGATCCCCAAGCAACGGCATCATTTGCTACATGGTAGATCCGTGTCTGTTCTCCCTCTGCTCCCCCTCCAACCCTCCCTCCTCTCTGCTCTTTACGGTGAGGGAGGAGAAAAAGGCAAAACAAGCAGCTACGGAGCCAGCATAAGAGCCTGTAATAAGTTTATTCGTTTTTACTGATAGATAATTAGTTATTAGCGGTACTGCATTTTAAATAAAATAGCACAAATCCGCTTATGAATTATAAAAGTTAGTCAAACCACAAAAACGCTGACAAAAAGTTTAGGTGCACTGTAAGCGGATTAGCGCTTTAGCGGTCCCTGGCGTTCATATGCCCACCTTTGCTTAGAAGCAACACAATGTATGAATGGAGGAACAAATGCTTTAACACAGCAGATAAGCAGTAATCTGTCTTTGTCAAAGTGACATTTTCCTGTATGACGTCTCATTATCTCCTCTCCATCCAGCTCATGATACAGGCCTGGTGACGCTGCAGGTGGCCATCAGTAACCAGATTATATCCAGTTCTGTGGTGTTTGAGTACAAGGCCCGTGCTCTTCCATCACTGCCATCCTCTCAGCACGACTGGCTCTCCCTCGATGGTAGGTCTCCTCACGGTGTGCGCACTTCTGTTTACCTGAGAATTATTTAAATACTGTACTTTCTTCTCTTTCCCTTGATTCAGTTTGTTGATTCAGATTTTGCAATGTGCTCGCTTCTTCTTCTTTCGGCCTTTCCCTTTTCAGGGGTCGCCACAGCGAGTCATCCTCCTCCACCTCACTCTGTCCTCTGCATCCTCTGTCCTCACTCCAACTACCTTCATGTCCTCTCTAACTGCATCCATATATCTCCTCTTTGGCCTTCCTCTGTGTCTTTTTCCTGGCAGCTGCATTTCTAACATCCTTCTACCAATATACCCACTGTCCCTCCTCTGGACATGTCCAAACCATCTCAGTCTGGCCTCCCTAACTTTATCTCCCAGTTGTTCAACATGTGCTGTACCTCTGATGATCTCATTCCTGATCTTATCCATCCTTGTCACTCCTAAGGAGAACCTCAGCATCTTCATTTCTGCTACTTCCAGTTCTTTCTCCTGTCTTTTTGTCAATGCCACTGTCTCCAGACCATACAACATAGCTGGTCTCACCACTGTCTTGTAAACTTTTCCTTTGACCTTTGCTGACACCTTTTTGTCACAAATCACTCCTGAAACTTTTCTCCATCCACTCCATCCTGCCTGGACTCTCTTCTTCACCTCTTTACCACATTCCCATTTTCCTGGACAGTGGACCCCAAGTACTTGAAGTCCTGCACCTTTGTGACCTCTGCTCCTTGTAGCCTCACTGTTCCACTGGCCTCCCTCTCATTCACACACATGTACTCTGTCTTACTACGGCTGACTTTCATTCCTCTTCTTTCAAGTGCATACCTCCACCTCTCCAAGTTCTCTTCCACTTGTTCCCTGTTCTCACCACATATCACAATGTCATCTGCAAACATCATAGTCCATGGGGATTCCTGCCTGACCTCATCTGTTAGTCGGTCCATCACCAGAGCAAACAAGAAGGGGCTCAGAGCCGATCCTTGATGCAATCCCACCTCCACCTTGAAGCTATCTGTCACTCCTACAGCACATCTCACCACTGTCCTGCTGTCCTCATACATGTCCTGTACCAGTCTAACATACTTTTCTGCCACTCCAGATTTCCTCATGCAATACCACACCTCCTCTCTTGGCACCCTGTCATATGCTTTTTCTAAATCCACAAACACACAATGGAGTTCTTTCTGACCCTCTCTGTACTTCTCTATCAACATCCTCAAAGCAAAGATGGCATCTGTGGTGCTCTTTCTTGGCATGAAACCATACTGCTGCTCACAGATAGTCACCTCTTGTCTAAGTCTTGCTTCCACAACTCTCTCCCAGATCTTCATCGTGTGGCTCATCAACTTAATTCCCCTGTAGTTGCTACAACTCTGTACATCACCCTTGTTCTTAAAAATGGGAACCAGCACACTTCTTCTCCATTCTTCAGGCATTTTCTCACCCTCAAATATTCCATTAAATATTTGAGTCAAAAACCTCACTGCCATCTCTCCAAGACATTTCCAAACCTCCACTGGTATGTCATCAGGTCCTACTGCCTTCCCCTTCTTCATTCTTTTCAGAGCTTTCCGGACTTCACCCTCACTAATCTTTCCCACTTCCTGGTCCACAGTTTCTATGACCTCCACTCTTCTTTCTCTTTCATTCTCTTCATTCATTAGCTCCTCAAAGTAATCCTTCCATCTTCCCATCACACTCTCCTCACTTGTTAGAACATTACCA
Organism: Garcialebias charrua; assembly: GCA_038048925.1. Taxonomy (NCBI): domain Eukaryota; kingdom Metazoa; phylum Chordata; class Actinopteri; order Cyprinodontiformes; family Rivulidae; genus Garcialebias; species Garcialebias charrua. Next base: position 50,351 of record JBBPBX010000142.1, on the reverse strand, counting down.
TTCCCATCTTTAATAAGCCTAACCTGCTGCACATCCTTTCCAGCCTGATCCCTCTGTCTTGCCAATCGGTACAAGTCCTTCTCGCCCTCTTTAGTGTCCAGTCTCCCATACAACTCATTGTACGCCCTCTGCTTTGCCTTAGCTACTTCCCTCTTTGCTCTATGTCCCATCTCCTTATATTCCTGTCTCCTCTCTTCAGTCCTCTCACTGTCATATTTCTTCTTGGCTAATCTCTTTCTTTGAATGGCGTCCTGCACTTCACTATTCCACCACCAGGTTTCCTTATCATCCATTCTCTGTCCAGATGACACACCAAGTACCTTCCTACCTGTCTCTCTAATTACTGTTGCTGTAGTAGCCCAGTCACTTGGAAGCTCTTTCTTACCACCCAGAGCCTTTAACAGCTCGTCTCTGAATTTCTCACAACATTCTTCCTTCTTTAGCTTCCACCATTTGGTCTTCTTCTCTGATTTTACTCTTTTTCTCTTCTTCGCAACAACAGTCATTCTACACACAACCATCCGATGCTGTCTGGCCACGCTCTCCCCTGCCACAACCTTACAGTCTCCAATCTCCCTCAGGTTTCCTCTTCTACACAGAATGTAGTCGACCTGTGTACTCCTTCCTCCACTCTTATAGGTCACTCTATGTTCCTCCCTCTTTTGGAAATAGGTATTGACTATAGCCATTTCCATTCTCTTGGCAAAATCCACCACCATCTGTCCTTCCTGGTTTCTTTCCTTGACACCAAACCTACCCATCACTTCCTCATCCCCTCTGTTTCCTTCACCAACATGTCCATTCAGGTCTGCTCCAATCACCACTCTTTCCTCCCTGGGAATACTCTCTATCACTTCATCCAAATCTTTCCAAAATGTATCTTTCTCCTCCCCATCACATCCAACCTGTGGAGCATAACCACTGACTATGTTTAGCATCAGACCTTCTACTTCTACCTTCAGGCACATCACCCTATCTGACACTCTCTTCACCTCTACTACATTCTTTGCCAACTCCTCCTTCAGGACCACCCCTACTCCATTTCTCTTTCTATCCACACCATGGTAAAACAGTTTGAACCCTGCTCCAATGCTGCGAGCCTTGCTGCCCTTCCACTTGGTCTCTTGGACACATAAAACATCTACCTTTCTTCTCTGCATCATGTCAGCCAGCTCTCTACCTTTGCCTGTCATTGTCCCCACATTTAGAGTTGCAACCCTCAGTCCTACATTCTTCACTTTCCTCCTCTCCCTCTGTCTCCTGACATTTTCCTCCTTGGGGTCTTCGACTAACAGTAGCACAATTTCCGCCGGCACCCTGTTTGTCAACAGCACCGGTGGCGGACGTTGTTAACCTTGGCCTCGACCGATCCGGTATGGTTTCACTTTGATGAACTCGCATTATGGTTTTGGCAAAAGTGTTTTACTTCGGATGCCCTTCCTGACACAACCCTCACCATTTACCCGGGCTTGGGAATGGCACAAGAGATACACTGGCTTGTGCTCCCTAGTGGCTGGTTTGCAATGTGCTCGCTTCCTGCTTCTAATTATTTTATGTAGCTCTTGCAGTCTTTTGAGGCATTACCACTTTTATAGAAACAGAATAGAATAGTAGGAGGATAGTTTGTCTGTCCATCAGACAAGATCAAAACTAAGGATATTTGCCAACTTTTTAGCAATAATTGAAAAACAGTCACAAACTATCACATTGTAGTGCATATTGAGACAGAGGTAATTCTAAGATACACGGGTACAAATAATTGACATATTTATGATATCTGTGTGCAGATATTGATTTAGAGGTGTTCATCTGAGTAAAAATGCAAATGGCATGAATGATTTTCTGTAACAATCTCTGTGACGTTTCATTTTATTTTTGATGCCCTTCACATTCTTTTCTCTAAACTGACTAGAACCAAGTCCAATTTGTTTCTTCCTTTGTGGTGGCTGTGGGAGGAATGTTTTTTAAAAAAAAATTAAAGGCTCTGTCAAGACATTTACTGTAAAAAAGTGTTTGGTATATGGCTTGCATTAGAGTCGACAATGGCATATTGGTTACTTCGTTTTTGAAAGTATTGATCAAAGCTGCTCAATAAGTTTAGATTTGTCCAAATCAAACATCCAGATGTATTAATAATGCCTGCACAAACTGGATTTAGACCAGAGGTGCCCAAAGCAGGGTCCGCGGACCAAAGTTGGCCCACTGAACCATTTGATTTGGCCCACCAAGAGTTGCCCAGGCTACTGTAGCCGTTTTTGCACTGCACAGCCCTCCCCGGCCCCACCCTGCTTCTAACCCAGATTCGTGTGGTTCGCATTTGCCTTCTCGGGCCGGCGGGAACCCTAGTTTTGGAACCCCACCGACGGAGGTTCTGATCGGGCCGAGCTCCCGGGCCCAGTTTGACGTCATGTACTGTTCACATTTGATTTGTTGTTTGCAGCAGGGGCGGGACTGCTGCGTGTTGAGTCATCAACTCGTTCTAACAACAACCTCAGCGCGAGCTGAATTTCATTAAAATTTAACTACAGAAACCCCTAAAAAAATTGTTAGCTGAATTAGTGTTTCAGAGTTTAATTTTTGTTAATAACTGATTACAAATCAGCTTATGTTAGAATGTAAATAACATGAAGCGCGCACCCATACAGAGCATTTCCGCTTTTCAGCGCAAGCTGAATTTCATTAAAATATAACTAATATTCTCTAACTCTTGCGCGTAGCCAGGATTTTAAAATATAACTAATTCTCTAACTCCTGCGCATAGCCAGGATGTTAAGAGGGGCGATTCCTTTATAGGAAAAGTGGACTCCTGAAAAAAGTAATACGTCTCGGTGGCTCAGTGGAAGAGCATCGGCTTTCCGCTCTAAATTTTATCTTGACTCGGGTTCGATTCTCACCTGGTTCAACTTATTTTACGTTTGTCCTTTTATTGGATTTAAAAAAAAGGAGTTTGTGTTATGCCTGTTGTTAACACAAACTCCTTTATATATTTATATATATATATATATAT
>JBBPBX010000142.1:8166-47272 GCA_038048925.1 Garcialebias charrua | reverse complement strand
TTTACAAATAAAACATTTTATAACTTTTTATATTTATTTTAATTTTATATTTTTTTTCATCAGTGCTAAAGCCAGTCTGTTGCTGTTTTAAAGAGAACACTATCTGTCATCGCTACAAGATGAAGCTGTCGTGGAAAAAAGGGATTCCCAAAACAACTAGGTGTAGACTTCATCAGATTTATTACAAAGCTTAGGCCCTGTACACACGTAGCCTGGTGTTTGAAAAACGAATATTTCCGCAAAAAAAAAATCTCTGTCCATACATGTTTGAATATTTAAAATGTTTGTCTACATGTCCCGTTTTATTTCACCAGAGAGCGTTGTAAAGAATATGCTGAACCCATAGGTGGCAGTGTAGTGCTGTCACAACCCCTTCAACTCAGCCGCGACTTCCTGTTATTTATTTATTTATTTTCTTTAGTTTGTGTGGACAGACCGCAAGGTTGGACTACTATTAAATACCGTGTTGGAGTACAAAATTAATAAAACGCAGGAAGATGTCGACTGGGAATCATGTCAGAGCAGGTATGTTGACATTTTAGCACTTTTTTTTAGCATTATGTGACTGTCAGCGCCGCAGCAGCTGGAGGAGGTGGAGCAGAAACCTCCGGTTCTGAAAGTCCACACGCAGACTCGAACGCGGAGAGTTCTCAAATCTCCACTTTGGTCGGAGTTTTGCTATTATTCGTTTATAGTTGCATCAACCGGAGTTCACGTGTGGATGAAAGGCCAAACCGCATGATAAACTGTTCGGTTTTACTGATAAACGGCTACGTGTATACAGGGCCTTTAGAGAACAACAAGGATCACAGAAGATCAATGCATTTACAAGTACACACTTATCAATGCTGACCTGTTCTGACTTCTCCAACTGAAAAGGTTTGTTTTGTAGAATCACTCAAGTGCCAGTTTACCCCCCCCCCCCCAACTCTGTTGAACTGTTATCAGAAGTCCCAGCTGCACACAGAGACATGTCAGGGAGTTGGCTGTGGGAGACGGAGACTGAAGGACTCTTCACTGTATCATATCCATCAAACCTTGAGTGTAATAAAATGGATCTCTTTGCTGTCTCTTTACTGACTGGTCATGTCAAGACTGTTTATTACATACAAAAATGATCATGGAACATTTTAATTTCATTCATAATAACAGTAAAAGAGAATATAGAATTATAGAATTGAGAAAGCTTATCGGATGATGAGCGAAACGTCTTGTTGCTACAAATAAAGTCCAGTTGTTCTGTATTGAACGCCTTTTTTGATTTTATCATGTCCTGGACGACTGAGAATCTTCACCAGCATATTGCTCAACATTTTGGGAAGGATACCCTAAGAGCAGTGCGGGAGTTTGAGAAGGTGTCAAGGAAGCTTGCAGACTACAGGAACCATCTCCGTTTCAGTCTGAGATGCAAACAAGGAAAACTCACCCCCAGCAGTCTAAAACTCAACTCCACAATTAAAGGACAAAGAGCTGAAGGAATCCTCCTGAAAGCTCAAAACAAGCTGCTCAGTGAGAGAATACGACAGATAAACTTCACCATTGAAGCTCTCTCACTCAAAATGGATCAGAGCCTCTAAGCTGTCTACTCTTCTACCACTGCCGCTGTTGGAAGAAGTATCTTGCTTTGTTGAAAAGGCCCAGCTATCGCAGCATCAAAAAAGCAAGGAACGTCAAAAAAGTAAGTTTCTGAGACTACAACAGAGAGCAGTTTTCTCATCACAAACCATCAGTCAAGATAAGGAGTTGGTTGCCAACACAAATACTCAGGAACAGTGGGTTAGAAATTTGTCTAACAGGACCGTAACACAACCTGAGAAAAATGTGCTGGCAAAAGGACTGAATTTTGCAATCTCATCACAAGAAATACCTGTTGTGGAATTAATCACGGCCACTGATTAGGAACAACAACTTGACAGGAGCAGAGGCAGAACAACTTTGGATGAAAATATCTGCTACACTCTCCAGTGCCAAACTGCCTCCTTCAAATCTTACACCGCAGGAAAGGAAAGCTATAACATCCCTCAGCCAAGACCAAAACATCACCATTTTACCAGCTGACAAAGGAAGATGCACAGTAATACTCAACACGTCTGATTACCAGGGAAAAATAACCACACTGCTGAGCGACAGGAACACACATGAGCCCCTGAAGAGGGACCCAACTAACACCTTTAAAAAGAAAGTCACAGATTACCTGCAAAAACTCGAAAAGGAGAAAATAATCACTCGATCATTGTAATATAGATTATACCCGGGTGAGGCCACTCCCTGTCTGTATGGACTTCCAAAAATACACAAAGAAGATACACCTCTCAGACCCATCGTCAGCAGCATGAACTTAGTTACATACAATGTTGCTAAACATCTGGCTGGTATTTTAGCTCCTCTGGTTGGAAACACACCTCATCACATAAAGAACTCCAATGACTTTGCCAACAAAGTTCAACATTTGAAGCTAACCCCGGGAGAAACTCTTGTATCGTATGATGTGACTTCTCTTTTCACATGCATACCCATTTCTGAAGCAGTAGAAACCGTCAAAAAACGACTTCTACAAGACAAGGATTTGGACAAAAGGACCAACTTCACCCCAGACCACATTTGCACCCTGCTGGATCTCTGCCTCTCCACCACCTATTTCAAGTTCAATGACAGATTTTACAGACAGAAGCATGGCTGTGCCATGGGATCCCCAGTGTCACCCATTGTTGCAAACCTCTACATGGAGGAAGTGGAACAGAGAGCCCTAAACTCCTACGAGGGAAAGGGGTCGCCTGCAATACAAGATTTTCGTACACGGGTATAACGTTTTGTTGAGGGGCTGCCCGCTATGGCGGTGCAATGTACTTGTGCTCCTATAAGGCCCCACTTTTACCGGCATGACGCGGAAACGGCTAATACATCGTGAATGGTGGGTGACCTGCCATTTCGTGCCCGTCTTGCGCCGACGCGGCCTATGCTTTTGGGGGCGCCTGCGCAAGGGAACAGTGCCAAGCCATTGGTTCAGATATGTGGATGATACCTGGGTCAAAATACAAGCCAGGGAGGTGGAAGCGTTCACCAGACACATTAACTCAGTCGATAACAACATCAAGTTCACCTAGAGAGGATGCTAATGACAATAAGCTTCCTTTTTTGGACTGTTTGGTGCGGGGAGAGGACAGTCTCAACATTGAAGTTTACAGAAAACCAACCCACACAGACCAGTATCTTCTGTTTGACTCTCCCCATCCACTGGAACACAAACTTTCTGTCATCAGAACTTTACAGCATCGGGCCGAACACATCCCCACGAAGACAGAAGGGAAGGAAAAGGAACAGAAACACATTGAGATATGCTGGTGAAGATTCTCAGTCGTCCAGGACATGATAAAATCAAAAAAGGCGTTCAATACAGGATCAACTGGACTTTATTTGTTGCAGAAAACGTTTCGACTTCTGTCCAGAAGTCTTTTTCAATTCTGAATGAATGGAGACCTCAGAGACCTCAAGGGAACCTCCTACTGTTAAGGTGTGATCTTTCAATTTACATGTATGTGTTACAAACCCCCTTCTGTTAAGGTGTGATGTGTTGTTTTGTCAATTTAAATAGAATGGGCATGTTAGGTATTTTGTGGTGTTATTTCAGTTTCCAATTTCATATGTTGGTGCGTGGCTTGTATAAAACTTCTCATTCTCACAGCTTCTATTCATTCAGAATTGAAAAAGACTTCTGGACAGAAGTCGAAACGTTTTCTGCAACAAATAAAGTCCAGTTGATCCTGTATTGAACGCCTTTTTTGAGAAACACATTGAAAAATCTCTCCAAACATGTGGATATCCTAACTGGGCTTTTGTCAAGTCAGCGAGGAAATTTACAAAACACAATAAGGAACAGAAAAAGGAGAACAGACGAAAAAACATTGTCATCCCTTATGTTGCTGGACTATCAGAGAATTTCAGAAGGATTTTCAACAAACACAACATCCCAGTACACTTCAAACCCAGCAGGACTCTCAGACAGAGACTGGTCCACCCTAAGGACAAAACACCTACACACAAACAGAGTGGTGTAGTGTATGCAGTCCAGTGCAGCGAGGACTGTCCAGACCTATACATTGGAGAAACTAAACAGCCCATCCACAGAAGAATGTCCCAACACAGGAGAGCCTCCTCCTCTGGACAAAACTCAGCTGTTCACCTCACGGACAAGGGACACTCTTTTGAGGACCAGAATGTACATATTTTGGACCGAGAGCACAGGTGGTTTGAGAGGGGTGTGAAGGAGGCGATTTATGTAAAAAGAGAGAAACCATCGTTAAACAGAGGAGGAGGTCTAAGATTCCAAATTTCTAAAACTTATAGTGCAGCCCTGGATTTGGTTCCCAGGCGTCTCACACCTGATGAGAACAGAGGAGCCTCGTTTGTGAATTAGACCAACAAAGACTTTGACAGGTCCCTGCTATTAATGTGTGAGGTGTGACCTGTTAGTTTACTTACAGTAAGATGTGGGTGTGTTTTCTGTAAGCTCTGTTTTCACACACTGAACTGACTACACGAGGTCTGTAAGACGTTGTCAACTCTGTCGGTTTGTTAGCTAAATATCTCAATAACCTCTGGATGTATTTTATGGTGCGGCCCTGCAGCCGGTTCCCAGACCCTTCCCACCTGATGAGAACAGAGGAGCCTCACTTGTTAATTAGACCAACAAAGACTTTGACAGGTCCCTGTTATCAATGTGTGAAGTGTGGTTTTTGTCAATTTACATACAGTAGGATGTGTGTGTGTTTTCTGTAAGCTCTGCTTTCACACACTGAACTTTGAATGGGTCACAGGCACGTGTTATCCCAAGTATGTGTGTGTGTTAGCTTCCAATTTACCTAGTTTGGTGTGTACCAGTGGCCCAGCTTGCTTATAACTTCTCTCTCCCTCTCACAGTCTCCTCATAGAATTGAGAAAGCTTATCGGATGATGAGCGAAACGTCTTGTTGCTACAAATAAAGTCCAGTTGTTCTGTATTGAATGCCTTTTTTTGAATAGTAAAAGAGCAGTGCATATATACACTGATCGTCAAACCATGGAGCATGTTTAGCGCAAAAATACACATTCCCTCAACAGAAGCATCCAGCTTTTTTACAATACAAATGTGATGCCCGAAAGAACAAGACCATGGACTGGCTAGCTAAACATTTTCAACAATACACTTACACTGTCCTCAGCAGCCCAGGACAGTGCAACACGGGCAGCTTTGAGATTTTTTGCAATAATTGCTTGGACTGGTACATCCTTTTCAACGGTGTACATTGTTAAGGAGTGTCTGTCCATAGCCGCAGCATTAATGTGCCCATCTCAATTAAAAGCTTTCTCTCAAATCAGCCTCTCAAAAAACACACCGAGTTCACATTGTTGTTGTCAACTGATTCAATGTATAGTTTGATCATGTTGACATGACACAATCTCGAACCACATCTTCTATCAGGAGTAGTGATTATGTAATAACGATCAGATATTTGATCTTTTACAATGTATGGCCCACAGTAATGAGCTTGCAGGCTTGTGCCTGGGACAGGAAGTAATGTTAGCACTTCGTCTCCAGGTTGAAATGTTCTTTCCACAGCTTTTTTGTCAAAGAGAGACTTCATCTTAGCTTGTGCAATTTGCATGTTTTTCTGGGCAATTTCACATGCTCGTTTTAGCTTAAAATGAAAATTACTGACATAGTCCAACAGGTTTTTGTCAGTGTTATCACACAGCCATTTTTTCTTTTAAAAGCTTTAAAGGACTGCAAACATTGTGAGCGAACACCAGCTCAGCAGGACTAAAACCTAAAGACTCCTGAACCACTTCACGTATTGCGAACATTTGTAAGTGTATTCCTTCATCCCAGTCTTTTTCAAATTCCAAACAGTAAGTGCGTAACATTGTTTTCATGGTTTGATGAAAACGTTCAAGGGCACCTTGACTGTCAGGATGATAAGCAGTAGAACAGGAATGCTTAATGTTCAACTGTTCTAAAACTTGTGCAAATATTTTAGACATAAAATTACTGTCTCAATCAGTTTGCACTACACGGGGTAGTCCAAATAGTGAGAAGAATTTTGTAAGTACTTTGACCACCACTGGAGTAGTAGTACGCACAGGAAATACTTCAGGGAATCTAGTAGAAGTACACATCACGGTGATTAAAAACTTGTTCCCAGCTTTGGTTCTAGGTAATGGACCAACACAATCAACTATGACCCGTTCAGATGGTTCTGCTACAGCAGGTATTGGATACAGAGATGCTGGGTATTACCTGATTTGGTTTTCCAGCTATTTGGCAAACATGACAACAGTGACGATGCTGAATGATATCTTTCTTCAATCCAGGCCAAAAGAAATGATGTAGTATGCGGTCACAAGTTTTTCTGATTCCTAAATGGCCAGCTAGTGGATTGTCATGTGATAGACGTAATACTTCAGCATGATAGGGTGTGGGAAGTACAATGTGTATTACCTGATGCCATTCCTCATCAGGACGAACAGTTAAAGGCGTCCATTTACGCACTAACATGCCCTGCTTTAAGAAGTATCCTTATAGGAACTTGTTTCTCTTCAGTACTCATCATAAAACTATCACTTAGGTCAACGTCAACATCAGTCTTTTCTTTTTGTTGACGCTTGTAAGCTGCCCGTGTCACAGCACATGACATGAAAACATCAGGAAATGTGCGTGCCAGCTCATCTGGTTGAGTACACAGCACTGGGATGGGTGTTACTTCAGGAGTAACAAGCACACGTCATCAAGCTAAATCATTTCCCATGATCATGGATATTCCTGTAATGGGAAAACTCGGTCGAAGCCCAACCACAGCTTCACAAGAACATAATTCAGAGTGGATTACAACTCTGGCTAAAGGCACATTAAAATCTTGCATGCTAAAACCACATATAGGTAGCTGTGTTTTAATAATCTCAAGTTCATCAGAGGGTAGAACATCTTCTAATATGAAAGATTGAGAGGCAGCTGTGTCACACAGTATTTTGATCGGTACCTTATCACCAGATTTAGAAGCAGAAATGAACCCATCCATAATAAACGGCCGAAATCCATCATTTTCAGGAGAACCTGTAGTGGGAGACAACTGTTTACTCAGGGTTTCAATCAGAGCTACTGGTTTTGGATCTTGTTTTAGCTTAGGGCAATGAGTACTAATGTGACCTTCTTGTCTGCAATAAAAATAGAATAGAATAGAATAGAATAGAAGAATAGAATATATCTTTATTGACATTGTCATTGCACCGGGGCACAAAACAACGTAATTGATTACGCACATCCGTCTTAGATAGGGACGAGTGCACGAAGCCGTAGCAGTATGAAACCGCGCCGCAACAATCAGATATGAAAAAAGGAATAGACACAAACGGGTAAGAACGTGGTATTAAAAAAAAGAATCTATCACAATTTGTCAGGAGACACTCCATGATAAAGTCCAAAAAAACTCTACCAGCTTTTAGCACATATTAGACAGGACAAGATGCATTATGACGGCAGGCGGGAGGTAAAGTCTGTGAGTAATCAGTTCCAGATAAGCACAGTTCGCAGGTCTCAGCCCGGCTCCATCTGAGAACGCACACACAGAGACCTCTGGGGGGAGGGGTGGGGGAGGGCAGCGAGTTCCCTTCAGCTTCCCAGCTCAGGAGAAGATTTGTAGACAGCCTTCAGTTCAAGGCTGCACAGAGACCAGATTAGATTAGTTGCTTTATTTTTACAGTCAGGCCACAGTGTACTTTGACTGCAGTCTTAAGTCCAGGTGCTGTTTCTGGGTCCAAATCGCCGAATCGAGAGAGGTTCCGAGCTACAAGATCCTTCCGTATGTGCCCTGTTTGAATCCGGATGGCTGTAAACGAGTTCCACACACCGCAGGTCCGCGGCAGCCACCGCTTCTCCCACCGTGCGGTTCAGCCCGCACAACAGCTGGGAAGGTCATCATAGCCTGGATCAAAGCATTTTCGCTGAGCGGAGGTCTCGCCAGCACGCCGATCGCGGCAGTCCTCCTCAGCCTTCAGTGGTAGAAACAGCCACCAGTATCCCAATAATCCACAGAGATTCCACGTCCCCGACAGAAAGAGCGGTCAGTTACATTAGCCTGCTCCTCAAGTCCATAATGTAGCTCATCGCACGCATGTCGATGGGGCTCCCCGGCTCTCCCTGGCCGGTGCACTTCGCGGAATTTTTTTTATCGATAGTATCGATAGAGGAAATAGCCCAGAAAACAGTCCACGCACATAAATCCATTCCAAATTGGTTCGAGCGAGCGCTGAAGAGTTACAGACGAGACAAATGCAGAAGCAGGGGGGGGGACCAGGGAGGTGTAGGAGCAAAAAGAGATGCGACCTGCTCTGCCGAGAGCGGAAAAAGGAAAAACAAACCACATTATCCTTTGTAGATGCTCCGTGCCCAAACGATGCTCTACTTTCCCTACGCCCCGCAAACGTACCACTCTCCTTGTGAATTGCAACGGTCCTCTCGACTTTCCGTTACCTCTGGGTCTGAAAAACCGAGGAGACTCAAAACCATCTGTCTTAGATTTATCAGAGTAGTTACCCGATCTGGTAAACATTTCTTAAAATCTTCAATTAATATCAAGTGTTTAAATTGTTCAAAATTAGTTACAGAACTAGCCACGCACCATAGATTAAGAAGGATTTCTTTCTCCCTCATATAGTCAGTGTAAGTCTGACTCTCAAGTTTTTTTAACTTCCGGAACTTTTGTCTGTACGCTTCCGGAACTAACTCATAAGCCCGCAGGATAGCTTATTTTACATTCACGTAATCACTGCTATCGGCTATCGAAAGAGATGCATAAGCATCCTGGGCTTTTCCCGTTCATTTACACTGTAACTGCAGCCCGATTTTTAACCAGTACACACAGAAGAGAGCACATTACACCAGTCTTGGCCTCCCTGCACTGGCTACCGGTTCATCTTAGAGTCCAGTTCAAAATTCTCCTGTACGTCTACAAATCACTGAACAGCCTCGCCCCTGCCTATCTCTCGGATTTGATACACCCATATGTCCCACCACGTGCTTTGAGGTCAGAGGACCAGGTACTTTTAAGAGTTCCAGTAACTCGCTTGAAGCGCAAAGGTGACAGGGCCTTCTCAGTGGCGGACTTAGACATTTTGGGGCCCCAGGCAAACCTTTGTAAAGGGGCCCTCCCCCAAGTCAGCCTAAATGTACCATTAGGCCCTGCCCTGAAGGTCAAAGATTTTAATGTATATGACAAAGATGAACCCTATGTAATAAAAGTACCGGTAGTGATAATAAAATAACAAAAATAAAATGAACATATTATATCTCCTATTTGACAAAAATATTATTTTGACATCTGACTTGCCAAGTTTTTAAACCAAATTTATTTTAACTTATCTTAGTTTTATTTTCAACTGCTTGTAGTTTTAACTACCTTGGATATTCTAAGGAATGGTTTTTTACCAACTTCTAGCCAATATTCTGATGTTTCTGTAGAAACCACACATGAAGTAGAAAAGAAAACCAGTAGTTTGTGCTTAAGAGATGAATGTTTGGACTGGCAGCCTGTGGGCCTCATCCAGCCCGGTCTGGTGAGCCAGACTTTGGTCACTTGCGAGCTGGATGAGGCCCACAGGGTGTCAGTTGAATAGCCCTGGAGCTGGCAGATTAATCGTGTGAGGTTTGTATGGGTAACAGTTTACTGGTCTTCTTTGATGTGTGGTTAAAAACTGCATCTGGGAATTTTTTATATATATATTACTGTCAAAGGAAAGAAACTTTACTGCATTGTGTTTTTACAGCATTAAGTGATCATGAATTACCTTGATTATTCAGCTGGACTTCTATGAAAGTTGTCTTCGGTCTTGTTACTGGTCTTTAATGATGCATGTTTAAAGTCTGCATCTGAAAAAACAACAAATATGTTAGTGTAGGAGGAAATAAATTCACTTTACTGCACTGTGTTTTTACAGCATTAAGTGATCATGAATTACCTTGATTATTCAGCTGGACTTCTATGAAAGTTGTCTTCGGTCTTGTTACTGGTCTTTAATAATGCATGTTTAAAGACTGCATCTGAAAAAACAACAAATATGTTAGTGTAGGAGGAAATAAACTCACTTTGTAGCACAGTTTTTACAGCATTAGGTGATTACCTTGATTATTCAGCTGGACTTCTATTTATAAGTTGTCTTCTACCTTGTTTTACTGAAGAAAAAAATCACATGACAGCACAAAAGTAAATATGAGGTATAGAGTAATGTAATTTACTGATTTGCAAAGTACTACCTTTACTCTTTATATTGCTTTGTTCTAATAATTTAATAATACTGTATACTAAGCTAAGCAAGCAGGGTAGAGAGCTAAAAAGTAGGTAAAATATAAAATCCCCTCTCTCCTTTTTAAGTCAGAAGATTTAAGTCGAATATCTTTTAATATTTTGATACAGAAAGAAAACATGAAAATAGTGGTTGTCTCAGCTGATTACTGTTAGGATTTCTTTTACCCAACCTACAAAATAATTTCTAAAACTCAAACCTCATATTGTGAATCCTCGTCTTTATCTTTGTCTTGAGTCACTGCCTCGGCGCCATTAACTTCTTCCTGGATGATCCTGATGTCAGGTTCCGCCACTTTCAATGGGCCGCCCGTCATTAGCAGTTTTAGAATTAGACCCATGAAAAAAGTTTGTCACTTTCGGCAGTGAAGAAACATACGTTATAGTTTTTTGACGCTTTTTACGTTTTTCAGCTCCGCTTTCGTATTTTCTTGTTCACTTCATCTTTTCTCCGTCTCCTCTCTCTCCCGCTTCGTTCTCACTCAAGAAGCACACTTCCTGGATTAGTGGGTGATGTCATGACGCATGACGGAATAGTCCATTTTTCGCAGGGGGGTACAGAACTCGACCGGTTTTTCTATTGCGTTTTTAATGATCGTTTTTCATCGTAACTATAATTATTTTTATGTTAAACGTACATTAACAAGCAGGAGCAATGTTAGGGATGTAGGTGACGGCTGGGGCCCCTGCTTATTGGCGGCCCCTGCTCATTGGCGGCCCCAGGCCACGGCCTCATTCGCCTGAATGGTAGATCCGCCACTGGGCCTTCTCCGTAGCAGGCCCAAGACTCTGGAATGAGTTACCTCTACCTGTCAGACAGGCCCCTTCCCTCGCAGTTTTCAAATCCCGGTTAAAAACTCACTACTATTCTGTTGCTTTCAACACCAGCTGATTTGTATTTGATCATTTTATTTATGATCTGCAATGTTTTTATGTCTTTCTTGTTGTACTTCACTGTGTGTGTTGCCTGTTGTTTGTTTGTTTGTCCAGCACTTTGGTGTGGACTTGTTCCTGTTGAAAGTGCTTTACAAATAAAATGATATGGTATGGTATGGTATGGTAACAGTAACAGTAACGGCCATGCGTAATCAGGCCACTTAAAAGTGTGTGCATTTTTCTCAAACAGGACAAAAAATTTGTCTACGTCACTGTCATTGAATGAAGGTACAAATGATAGATTGTTACTCACATCAAAGTTAGGCACAGGTGGCTGAGAAGGATTAGCTTCACGATCTAGCTCCTTCATGCGTATTTGAGCATCCAACTCCATTTTTCATGCGTCCATCTCTAATTTTTGTAAAATTAAAGGATCAGTATGTAAGTTATTTTTTAAACATATTTATTCACTCTGCCACTATTTTATGATAGATAGTTGTTTGACAAGTAATCTCTGAAAAAACTATAGTCCTCTGGCGTCTCCCGGTGGTAATAAAAGCATTTATAAACACCCACAGTGACCAGCCGTTAACCAGCCAATAAAAACAGAGTTTTTTGAACCAGCCAATAAAAACAGAGTTTTATTCATGTGGGTGGGGTGTCAGCTTCACACAGCTCATACCCCACCTGTCCCAGCCTGCAGCGCTGGGAGGAGGAGGAGCTAAGGAGGCGGAGTTCAAAATTTTTCTAAATGTTTTGGTCATACAGAAATTGCAGATAGCAGCTTTAAAGCTGTCTGTTACACCAGCTCAGCTGCTCTCACAACAGCTTCATTTGCAAGCTCAGCTTTTCTTACGTCAGCTGCAGCTTCTTCCTTTTTAAGCTCTGCTGCTCTCATGACCGCTTCAGCATCAGCTGCATTTTTCCTTCTAAGAGTTTTATTTTCAAGCTCTGCTTTTCTTGCCTCTACTTCAAGTTCTTTTAAACAAACCTCTTTATCCACACCATGAGAGGATGGAGATCCCACAGGACTTTCTGAAATCATCTCAGCAGGAAAAACCCAGATGCGAGCTAACTCTGCGACCAATTCATTTTCTATCACCTCCCTCCTGGTGTGTTTATCTACTGTGATCTCAAAGTGTTCTGCTACACACAATAACTGCTCTTTTGTGCAGTTAGTCAGAACCTCAACTGTAGGTTCTTCCACAAAACTGTCTAAATTGAACTCCATGTTCACAGACACAAGACAGTTGTCACCTATGTAATTTAAGCAGACAAAACCACTGTATAAAACGTATTAAAATATCCGGACCGCAATTGAATGCAGCACACAATCCGATAACCCAAAATGTAAGAGAGCTACAAATGTTTTAGCTAGCGGCTGTCAAAACAGACGTGTGGGACGTCTAACAAGCAGAGTACAGCAGGTGCACAAAAAAAAAACACGTAGCTTACCACTACCTTAATTCTCTCCTACAAATACAAACTAGCTCATATTAGTCATCACGTGATGAGCCCCCATTAAATATGCTAGGGCTGGAAACAGCCAAAACATATTTATTGGACATTGGATACAGAAGAAGTTTTAACAAAAATTTTATTAAACTAAAAGTAAGCGCTTCCAAGCAGGCGAGGTCCTCCCTGGCTTCTCCCACCAGGCCCGGAGCATCTTCTTCTGGCTCAGCGCCCAAAGGAAAAGAAAATTAAGAAAAGTTCAAACAAATGATGGACTGGTGAGTTTGGCCAAAAAGAATAAAACGCCACCCAGGTAGACCCAACCCCAATACGGGGCTGTCGTGTCTCCCCAAGTGACGATCTACCTTACCAAAAGTCCCTAAACAAATAAAAAGCGAAAACAGGACTACCAACACACACGTAGTCAAAAGTACAACTAAAAAGAAAAAGAGAAATGGTAACAGTCCCTTCACTGTTAACCCCAGTTGTCCCCCTCCTGGACAACTGTACAGACATTGCCCTCAGTGTCTCCAATAATAGACTTAATCAAGCCTCACAGGCACAGGCCCACACCTCCTAAGTTTAGGCAAAAGATTCAACAGGCCCTTAAGGAGCCTCAACCCACACAGAACTCTAATCCAAACAGTCAGAGTCATTTCAAGAGCTCAAACAGCTCAACTACTACTCCCCCTGGAGCAAACTCACCAACAAGCAGGGAGGGTGGAGCTCTCCCAGAGTCAGTACACCACACAGCACCACGGCTGTCAATCCACACTCAGTTTTACCTGAAGTGTATCTTCAACATGTTCATATGAACCTTAGCTGACTTTTAGTGTTCTTTCCTACATCAGCCTCTACACTTGCTCCTAGCAAGCCTCCACTTGATCAACAAGCTAACCTTGTATCAAGCCTCCACACTGCTCAAAGCACTGCCTGAGAAATATAAAGGCAGGACCTGCAGGTGATGTGGCAGCCCTAATCAAGCCTGATTAAGGACAGGCTGAGTAAAAAAAAGGTGAGTTATTCCTGAACCAGCAGGCTGCAGCAGACTGTAGCAGGTTGCAATGAAGAAAAAAATAAAAACAAGGATGTTTAAATATCTAAAAACCCCAGGGTGCATAACACACCGGTTTTTCAGAAGGATTGAAAACAGTGTGATGAGAATATCAGCTATTATTTCAAGTGTATGGAGAACACAGCATTATAGTATTTGTTCTTCTATGGTATTACAATTTTCTCTACAATTAACCAAGGCTCGGCGATGGAGGACTTTAAGGCTTTGGCTGTCTCTATGTCTGATTTAAGTTAAATAAGATTGTTTTAACTAAACGCCACCAGCCTTACTCCTAAGAGCTTTTCCGGTTGTTCATCGTTTCACTGTCAGAAGAACCAAGTCAGTGAAGTAGCTAAATGTGCCACTTCTTCAGCTCATCCTTCCATCCCTCATCCTCTGTAGGCAGCGGTATGATTATTTTGTCCTGTTTGAGCTCTGACAGGTGGTGATACTACATGTTTAAATTAAATCCACAATGGTTGGAGAAACTAATTATTTCGTACTGTTCGCACATTCATTCAACCTTTATTTAGTCAGGTAAATCTCATAGAGCCTCGTGGACTCATTTACAAGAGTTACCTGCTACAAACTAAAGAATGATGAACAACAATGGTAGAATTTCCTTAAACAATAAACAATAGAAAAACATAAGAGAGAAATACAGAATTTTTTTAAACAAAGTATCAAAAACTAGCAAAACATTATAAGATAGATGTATTAAATCAAAAACAAGAACATATCTGCATTGGTTTTTGCCAGGATTCCAACAGATTCTTAAAACCATTTAGAGAGGTCAAGGCCGAGAGCTTTAAGTCTTTTTGTAAGATATTCCAGGAAGCAGGAGCATAATAGGAGAAGGCCCTTTTTCCAAGTTCAGTCCTCACTGACGGAACACTGCAGGTGATCATGTCCTGAGAGCGCACACTGTAACTGCACTCACGCAAAGACATGTAGGAGGAGATGTATGAGGGCAGCAGACCAAGAAGTGATTTAAAGATGAAAGTGTACCAATGGAAAAGTCTGCGTGAGGTTAATGATGTCCAGTTAACCAGTGAATACAGGGTGCAGTGGTGGGTACGATAATCACAGCCAGTTATGAATCTTAGTGCACCATGATAGACAACATCCAACATCCACAGGGTGCTTGTAGGAGCATTCATGTAGATGATGTCACCGTAATCAATGGAGGGAAGGAAAGTCACAGATACACGGCGTTTCCTAGCATTCAATGTTAGACATGATCTGTTTCTGAAAAAGAACCCCAGTTTAACTTGCAGTTTCTTTACTAGGTTTTCCACGTGGAGTTTAAAAGAGAGATGTGAATCGACCAGGATACCCAAATATTTATAGAAATCAACAAACTCAATTGGGACACCATTTGAGGATAAAATCAGAGGAAGATCTGCTGGGACCGACTTCCTATTTGAAAGAAACATCCCTTTTGTTTCATCAGCATTTAGGACAAGTTTGAGACGGAACAAATCTGACTGGATGATGTCAAAAGCGGATTGCAGAAACTGGAAAGCCTTAGCTACTGTTTTAGCTCGGCAGTAAACAACTGTATCATCAGCATAGAAGTGTAAGGATGCATCAGGGATGCTCTGACCTACATTAGCTATGTAGATTGTAAAGAGGGTTGGTCCTAAGACTGACCCTTGTGGTACACAATTTTTAACAGTTAAATAACTGGAAGAAGTACCGTTATGTTGAACACATTGCCTTTGATCGGAAAATTAGAAAACCAACCAATGGTGTGATCAGAGAAACCGATTTCTGAGAGCTTATGACACAGGATTTTATGATCCACAGTGTCAAAAGCTTTAGACAGGCACAGGAAAAGTGCAGCACAATAATCCTTAGCATCCAATGCTTCAACAACGTCATTAAGAACCTTCAGAGAAGCAGTCGTTGTGCTATGTTTTTTCCTGAAACCAGATTGATGGAGAGGTAAGATGTTAAATGAGTCCAGATAAATTTTGAACTGAGAGTTTATCAGCTTTTCTAGAACCTTGGCTAAAATGCAGCGTTTAGAGATCAGTGGATAATTGTTCAGTGAGGTGGGGTCACCTCCCTTCAGCAAAGGAAGAACAAAGGCTGTTTTCCAAGCATCCGGAATGGAGTTTTGGCTTATGGACAGATTAAAGATGTGGGTCACAGGGACTGAAATGATATGAGCAGCCAGCCTTAAGAAATAAGGTGGAAGTTCATCTGGACCTGCAGATTTTTTAGGATCAAGATCTTTTAACAGTTTATTTACCTCACTGACTGAGAACGGAGAAAAAGAGAAGGTGTGATTAACTGAGGATTGACTTGTAGGAGGGATTTGATTTGTAGAAGTTTGATTATTAGATGAAGTGGCTGATTTTCCATTTGTAACTGTGTCAAATAATGAACTAGAAGCAACAAAATGTTTGTTGAAACAGTTCAGGATCTTGTGCTTATTTGACACAGGAACAGAGTCAACAAGAAGTTGTGATGGGAGGTCAGATGATTGGGGGATGCCTGAGAGAGATTTGATGGTTTTCCGGAATTTTTTAGGATCGTTTAGATTTTTGGAGGTCTGAGATAAGAAATATTTACGTTTTGCGGCTTTGATGGCAGTTGTGCATTTATTCCTCAACTGCCGAAAATTCAACCAATCAGTGTCTGAGTCTGATTTTCTTGCTACAGCCCAAAGATGGTCTCTCCTATGCAGGAGGTCAGCTAGTTCAGGAGTGAACCTGGGGCTGTCACGGCCCTTTATCCTGAACTGCCGGAAAGGAGCGTGTTTGTTTACAAAGTAAATGAAACTATTATGAAAATAGTTCCAAGCGGTGTTCACGTCGTTGATTAATAGAATACATAGTTCCCATGTGACGTCACATCTGTGGAATTTCCGGGTGGACCCTCATTCCGAGAGGCAGCGCAGCTGACAGCGCAGTCTAATGGATGTTCATTTTTCACATTGTTTTTTTTTTGTGTTAATTTCTAATTAATTGCAATGGTTACTTTGTGTTGGGTCAGTGGGTGTTCCAGTCGGGTAGATGTTTGGGCCACGCGCAGGTTTCACTTAATCAAAAAAAAGTAAACGTGAAGGATTTATCTCATCGGAGAAACTCACAACCGCCCCAGCTCTGCTTGGATCTGCTCAGAAGACGTCGTGCTTGTTGCCGGTAAACAAAATATTCTACTTGAATCATTTTGTGAAACAATGTCAGAACAATTTTAGAGTACAACTGTCCGTGTGTTAGAGCTGTTTTTTTTTTAGCAGCACCGTCTTGCTGTGTGTAGCTTAGCATGTCGCTAACGCGACAAAGGCCTCTTCATGCCTGGACCATGGTCTCCCCGCCGATCCTCCGGGACTGAATGATGAATGATGCAGAAAAGTCTCAGACCATAAAGCGTCACAAATTAAGTGGGCAAACAATTCCGTTGTGGAGACCCAACTGCAGTTTGTGTGAGGGAGGCTCCAGCCCCCTTGAGAATATGAATGGATGTGGCCATGGTGAACACAAGCTGGATCCAGAATCAACATATAGAAACAAGCAATTTGTAGCAAATAGCAGAGTGAGCTGCCAGAAAAGCCTCCTGAAATCAAAGGCATGGTTGTAGCCTGTTACAGGTCAGTAAAGGAACAACAACGTGAACAGCACCAAACAACGTAGCTCCTGATCCTCAGCGATACACGTCACTCTCTGCTCGTCTGATCCAGAAACAGTTCACAACAGTGTGAAACAGGCACCAAACAATGATGATCCTGATCCTCCATGCTTCACTTTCTGCTCGTCTGATCCACAAACAGCTCACAACAGTGTGAAACAGGCACCAAACAATCATGATCCTGATCCTCCGTGCTCCACATCACGTCACTCTGCTTCACGTCTTTTCTGGTGTCTGAATCAGTTGGATGTTGTGTCAGTTCAACAAAAATGACTGTTTTCTCCAAATGAGGCTCTTTAAAGTGTTATCTACAGCAGGTAAGATATTTCTTGTTGAGGTACTGGTTTCTCCAAAATGAGGCTCTTTAACGAGTTATCTACAGCAGGTAAGATATTTGTTGTTGTGGCTGTTCCCCTCTTCTGCCCGAAAAAGACAACTCCAAGGATAAAAGAAAAACAGCAAGTCTCACCGGAGGGGCTGAAGCCTTCACTGATCCTCTCAGCTCCAGCATCCACTTGTCACCTCAGATGAGCTCAGATGAGCTCAGATGAGCGTAGAGTGTGCGCAGATGATCATCTCTGCTCCAGCATCCACACAGTCACCTCAGATGAGCGCAGATGAGCTCAGGTTCCCACGGAGGTGAACAGTCAGGCTGAGACCGACTTAATGTAGACTTAATGTAGACAAAGTCCCCACAGCCAGCTCGGTTCAATTCTGCTCACCTGGTCCTGCTCCTGCTCCTATCCAGATCAGCGGCACTTCAAAGCAGCCGCGTGCCTCTCCAGCTGAGCATAACGCGGTTCCCACCACGTTCCCATGGTTCCCACGGAGATGTACAGTCCTTCTTTTTGGGTAACGTGCCGCTCAGAGGCTGATAACGGCTTTAATGTAAACAAAGTCCCCCACAGCCAGCTCGGTTTTGCTCTGGTCCTGGGACACAGGTTTGGCCAGGTACTTCCCCCCACACCACGAGGTCAATCAAACAAAAGGCAGCAGAAAAAGTCAGCGAAATTCCTTCCGTGCGATTCTTGTTTGAACCAGGTAGAATCACCGTTCCAGATGAGAAATTCAGCTGGGGTTCAGAAAGGGAGGAGGGGGGAAAAACACTGAGGCTTCGTGGGGCTGTTTCCCAACTTGACGACTCACCTGGTCAGCAGGATGCACTCAGAATGACCGGTGGGTTTGCAGCGGCCGGTCCTGGACAGAAATAAGTTTTTTGGACGGTCCCGTGCGGCTCTCTGAGTCACTAACACCGAATTTGGTAGGAAGATGGACCAACTTTAGTCCAATTCGAAAAACAGGTCAGTTTGATGATAAAAAAGACTCAGAGAGCCAGAGGGAGAAGCGTCCATCAGCTCGCCGGAACCGGAAGTGAACATAAACCAATACCAGTACTGGTCTGCACTGAAAGTTGTGTCTATAATTCACGAAAGGCACCATGGGGGCCAGGAATAAGGTGGATACAAAAAGGAAGTTTAAATAACTGTATAAAAAAAATTAAAGAACTTTACTTAAATAAGTATTTTCATTTAGTGTATTATATTATTGCAATTGGCCCACAGCCCTCTGATACATGTTCATTTTGGCCCTCTCTGTCAGGAATCACTCAGAAGGCCTGAACAAACCCAATGTGCAGGCAGGACTCTGAGGCGCAAGGAGTAAAATAAACAAACACTTTAATAATACAAAAATAAAGAGGCTGATGAGGCAGCAACTTACAAAAACTAAGGACGAGAGGAACTGTGGAACCAGGAGACAAAACCAGTAGAACACAGACGATGACTCGACAATGAACAACACACGGACACGGACTTAAATACACATAGTAATTAAAGGTGCAGTCTGCAGTTTCTGTAGTGCAGTCTGTAAGTTTTCTAAAAATATATTTTAACATATTTCTTCACTCTGTCACTATCTCCTGACAGACTGATGTTAGACAAAGTAATCTTTGAAAAAACTATAGTCCCCTTGCTTCTCCAGGTGTTACTAAAAGCATTTCTAAAAAGCCATAGTGACCCGCCGTTAACCAGCCAATAAAAACAGAGTTTGTAACCAGCCAATAAAAACAGAGCTTGAATTTGAATTTCAGCAGAGCAAGGAGAACCAGCCAATAAAAACAGAGCTTGAATTTGAATTTCAGCAGAGCAAGGGGGAGCAGAGCCATATATGGCTCTGAGGGGGAGGGATCAGAATGCTTTCCCTGTTGAAAATTTTTCTAATGCCACGTCCTGACCAAACAGCTTTTCAACGGCAAAAAGGCTCGTCACGCACGCAAGTGGACGCACTGGACCCAGTGGTGTCCTGACCAGAACGAGAAGCTGCGGCGGTGTGGCGGCGGGGGGTGTGGGAGGAGCTTACCGGTACACCGAGTTCCTCACTGCACTCCGCCAGGCGAGGAGCTTTTTATTTCTGTCTCTGTAGAGCAGACTTGACTGGTCGTGAAGGACTTGTCGCGAACACACAGCTACAATGAGTTTCTCTTCCATAGTACATGACTCCGCGGGTTTTTTCTGTGTCCCACAAACAATACGTCACATAGTTGCGCAATACCCGTCCCCTCGTTTCCGCGTCACATAGGGACTCTCCCCCTCTCTCCTCCCCCCGACTCTCCCTGATCGAGAGTTGAACGGCGTTTGAACGTTTGAACGGCGAAAACTTCAGCAATGATCAACGCTGCTTTGGAGGCTGAAGCGGGTTCACGTGCACAGAAAACGCTTTCCAGCACGCTCAACACGCACGTGACGTGACGCCCGACGCCAAGACGCGGCTGGAGGCGCGTCCCCCATTGACTTTGCATGTAAACTGGACGCTCCTGCAGTTGAAAACGCGTTTGGGCAGGATGTGGCTAAAGTGCTGCGTTCTACAGAAACTGCAGACTGCACCTTTAAGCTAAATCACAAACACCTAGACATGTAGACAGGGAAACCAAAAGGTGTAGGGATTGGGACTGAGATGTTGAGTTTGTTGGCAATGTCTGCTTGAAGAGTAGCTGCATGAAACAGTTTCTGAATCTGCTGAGACACTGCAGCAGCGTCATCAGCAATCTTTTCACTGGAGCCCCCTGTGACCCTAGAGAGATCTGTCTGCTCCTCTGGAGAGCGGGGGCTCAGGGATCTCCTCCCCTGTGGGAGCCTCCTAGGCTCCTCAGCTGTGTGTCCTGTAGGCATGCGGGGGCTCCGACACTCCCCCTTCTGTGAAAGTCTCCCCTGATCATTCGCAGAGCCCGTCTGACAGGAAGGCAAACAGGGGCTCTGGTACTCTCCCCCCTCCCCCTTTGAAATTCTCCCCAGCTTTTCTGACAGTTTGGGGGGGAGACATTGAAGGAGGGAGGAGCTGGACCTCTGATATGTCAGTCCTTATCTTTTTTCGTCAATCTCTCCGGCTGCAGCGTGGACCAGGAACTGGACCGGCCCAGTGCTCCTCTGGCTCTGAGTCGTCGTCGGAGGCGGACCATAACGCCAAAAATACACTACATGCGCTCCGCTCCGTAGGTCGCAGCTGAGCGTCTCAAACTCCAATTTCCACTACCTCCGCTCAGCTCAGGTCCGCCTGCATGCGCCGCTCCTAGACGCATGCGCGGGATTTGCGGGATCGCGCGATAAATCAAGTGATAAATAAGTAAGTCAGAACAAAACAATTCATTCGGTGGAAGAAGGAGAACAACAGTAGAGACTGCTGCCTTGATCTTCTCTCGTAAATGAGCGACAGGACATGGTTTGAGCAACAGGAAGTGATGTATTACATTTCAGAATAAAATACTTTATTTATTTATTTATTTCTTGTATTGCGTTTGTAGGCGTAGTCATAAATGATAGTTTGAAAGCATTTTTGTACAAATAAATCCGTATAGAGCTAGGATTAAGTCCGCCCGTGGTGATTTTATTTTGTAAATACGGAAGTTGTGCTCGTTCCTTTTCCTGTTGGTGCGACGTAATCTTCAAAAGTTGACTCCGGCACATCTCCGGCGTCCGGCAGAAATAGAAAATTTTCTAATTTTGACGGACTGCCCTCCGCTCTCCGCAGTTCGCTGCCGCCGTGCGGAGCCAGTGTAAATTCTGTCATTGATTATAATGGGTGCGTATTTGCTGCGGAGGTTGGACCGGAGCGGGGCGGAGCCGGAACGCATGTAGTGTATTTTTGGCGTAACAAACACACTCGTGGAGGAGTGTAGGAAGAAACTAGTTCTGCGCTGCTGCCTCTGAGCCTCCTCCTCTCCTCCTCCTCCACCAAGAGCGGAGATGGAAGAATCTCCACCTCTGGGCTGTGGTAGAGCTGTCATCGGGCCGGAAATCCACGGCCCTACCCTACCCGAGCCCTTAGTTTAATTACCCAAGCCCGAGGGAGCCCGCTGATTTCCTAGAAATCACCGCCCGACCCGACCCTACCCGATTAAAAAAAAAAAAAAAAAAAAAAAAAAAAAACACTACGTTTATTTATTAAGCTTTTACTGCGTTCTCCCACTCAGCAAAAGAACTTGATGTTGTTCTTCTGTGTTTTGATGGAGGAGGTGTGAGCGCGCTGCTCGCAGTGACTTTTGAAGCTTCAGGAATGTCAGGAATGCGGCAACTTGTTCCGCCGCAGAGAGAGCAGTGTGCGGACGTGAGCGTGCACCTGACGCACGTCAGCTGGTGACATAATTTTGAGCTTGTTAAAGTTAGGCCACAGAAATAATGCAACTCTGTGCAAGTCGTGGATAATAATTTTGCGCTCCAGCACTTCTGCATGTCGCGCAGAAACACCTGCTGCGGAGAGTCTGTGTGTGAGGAGTGAGGACTGGCAGTGTTGCTTCAGTTTCTCATTCCAGAGACAAACCAGGTTGGTGGGATATTTGTCACCCTCCAGTTCTCTCTGTGCACGGTAAAATGGTTCGAGAAATGTCACTAAAAAGTCCAGCATGTCGGGGGAGACGCTGTCCAGGCGCGCGCTGCGCGCCTGCTCTCTGGCTGAGTTGCGCAATTAAGTGGCTGCGCTCAGTGCGCTGCGGTTTTCACCATCTAAATTCACTCTATTAATTATTTCCTCATCAATAAACTTACTGCCTTATATTCTTTACAAGCAGATTAAAACAATTTTATATTGTGTGCATTTTTATTTAGTTTTGTTTGTGCTGTATGATTAAAAAAAACCACATCAAAGCCCGAGCCCGACCCGCGGCCCGCCAATCAAACGCAAAAATATGGCCCTACCCTACCCGAAGTCGGGTAGGGCTCGGGTAGGGTCGGGCTCGGGCAAAGAAACGACACCTCTAGGCTGTGGTGACTCCAGATGGGTTCGGTCCGGAACCCGCTCACTCGAATGACAGCCGCTTCCTCATAAGCTGGAGTTGATCCGATCAGCCGCTGGGTGATCCTATTGGACCGGTTCTTCTGCCCGCTGGGTTCTCTTCGTGGTCGGCTCATACTGTCAAGAATCACTCAGAAGGCATGAATGAACCCAATGTGCAGGCAGGACTCGGAGGCGCAAGGAGTAAAATAACAAAACACTTTAATGATACAGGTGGTCCCCGACTTACGAGCACATCGACATACGAGGTTCCGGACTTACGAGCTGACTAACGAACAGTAAAGTTGTACAGAACATACAGAAAATACAGTACTGGTATGTGTTTTTAGATGAAAGCGTGTTAGCTAACCGTTTGTAAACAAGTTTCTGAGCATGTTTATGAACTAGTATGTATGTTTGTGTTGAAAAACGAGTGTTCGTAGTAACGCTAGCATACATTTTCCGACTTACGACCGAAAATCCGGACTTACGAGCGACACGTGTTTCGTGTTCCGTTATACGAATTTTCGTCTTATGAGATAGTCATAGTAACGGAACTCGCTCGTAAGTTGGGGGCCACCTGTACAAAAATAAAGAGGCTGACGAGGCAGCAACTCACAAAAACTATGGACGAGAGGAACTGTGGAACCAGGAGACAAAACCAGGAGAACACAGACGATGACCCGAACATGAACAACACACGGACACTGACTTATATACACAGTAATTAAACTAAATCACAAACACCTGGGGCCTCATGTATCAACGGTGCGTACGCACAAAAACCTTGTGTACGCCATTTTCCACGCAAAACTCCGTATGTATCAAAACAGAACTGAACGTGGAAATGTGCGCAGCCCCACGGCAACTCCAAGGCTGGCGTACGCACGTTTCTGTGGTTTTGGTTCCATTGGCGACACTTACAGGTGATTCTGAGAAACTGTTCATGATGTGAAAATAATTATTATTCCCACCAAACACACATGATTAACAATTATTACATCCACATGGACGCAATTAGATGAGTGGATACAAAAGCATGCGCAAAATAGTGGCAACAATATTGACAACAATGGCCTTATGAGGTGCGGTTCGTTTAAATAAGAAGTTGACCAAGCTATACTAACATGCCTAGATAGGTCACTGGGAAGCGCGTTCGCCTTCCGTCCCAAACCTCATGAGTTCAATTCCCGCATGGTACAACTTTTTTTTTTTTTTATTCATTCCAGATTTAAAAAACACAAGAAAACTATTTAAAAAACAACAAGAAATCTTCTGCTTCCTTTCATTTCATGTATTGTTTTATTTCTTGTTGTTTTTTTTAAATAGTTTTCTTGTGTTCTTTAAATCTGGAATGAATAAAAAAAAAAACGTTGTACCATGTGGGAATTGAACTCATGAGGTTTGGGACGGAAGGCAAACGCGCTTCCCAGTGACCTATCTAGGCATGTTAGTATAGCTTGGTCAACTTCTCGTTTAAAAGTGGGTGGTTCGTTCGAACCCCCCGAACCCCCCTTGCCTACGCGTGCCAAACAAAACCTTTTTCCGTGCCTCTACCTCACTCAGAAGTGTCTCCAGTTCACAGTCCGTGAAGTTCCTCTTTTTTCCACGTTTCGACATGATTTGCAATAGAGCAATGACGACATTCCTCTGGTGCAGGGCATATTTAAATGAATTTGCATATTTATATGGAGGCGTGTCAAAGGCGGAGTCGGCCACTCTGTCATGTGCGCTCAATTCCACGTTGATTGTGATGTACAAAAGCAATGTGCGTGGATTCCGGCGTACGCACAGTTTGATACATCTGGATTTTTTTGTGCGTACGCCGTTTTCTGGATTTGACCGTACGTCACTTTTCAGTAAGAAGTCCACGCAAGTCTTTGTACATGAGGCCCCTGGACACATAGACAGGGAAACCAGAAGGTGTAGGGATGGGGACTGTCCAACAGAGGGAGCCATCCTTACACTCTCAGAGAAAAACTTTGGGCACCCCTGATTTAAACAAACTAAGCAGAGAATAAAACTAAATAAAACAGCATTTGTGACTTATCACAATATGTATAAAACCCAACTATTAATCATCAAAATATATGAATGTAAAGATATCCATTTCTACCTTTTGTTTCAAACCCCCTACCGGTATATTTTAAATAGACAGTGTGTCGTGCTCAGATGTGCTGATTGTGACTTTCATCTTCACCTGACTTTTCTGTTGTTCTGAGCTCTAAATGAAGCACCACAAACTATTTAGGTCAAATTTAAAGTTTTGAGGTTTAGTCAAGTTAAATATGTGTTTCAGGAGACCTGCACGTTCGCAGGGTGGGATCTATTTAAAGAATATGATGTGATTGCATGTGTGTGTGTGCATGCTGCTGGGAGAAGTATTGCTGCAGTGTTTGAGCTCTGACAGAATAAAGTAGGGCACGATGAAGCGCCGGCTCACAGGACAGCTGCATTGCAGACGGCCTTCAAGGAGTGGGAGTGAGTAATGGAGTCCTGCATGGCAGCTCCCATACATGGCAGCACCATTAGATTCCTCCGCCATTCATACCCTGCTGTCTTGCTGGCCCATTCACAGAACCAGTTAAGGAGGAGCTGAGTGTCTCAGGGAAAACTCAGCCCACCCTATTACCATTTTTTTTTTTTTACTCGTCTACCATTTCTTACAATTTCATAGAGAAGTCACTCATTTTGTTTTTTAAGGAATAAGGCATGTGGTAATCATTCTGTGGATTTGCACATGGAGTTGGACACAACGCATCCAGCTATGCAGCACGTATGAGGTAGAACTAGGGCATTTTCAAAAGAGCAGAAACTAGTCCAAAATTACAAATATGAGTGGTCGAGATCCAGTTTGTGTGTTTTGTTCATTCTGTATGGCTAAAGCAAACGTATGTGGAACTATAGGTGACAAAAAGAAGTGTCAACATGACAGGATGCTTAGTACTAAAATGAATTACCGTACTAAATATGGCAACTTGATGAGCTGCTATGAAGATTTCATAGGCTCCATATGGGATTGATGGCAAAAGGGTGTGTGAGCACCATGAGCACCGTGGTGAGTGGACAGTTGTGCAGTGTGCACTGTGGGATTCAAAGATGAGGCTTGAATCTGTGCAGTGGTGTTTCCTAAAACCATCATTTCCAGCTTTTTGTTCTCGAAGCAGGACAGGGTGCTGTTGTGCACGCTCATCATTGATCATGTTCAGTTTGGAGGCAGCGGGGAGACATCCTGAGGCGCAGAGCAGTTTATGGAGCGGTTTGTTTAGTTGCTCACCTCCAAAATGACAGTGTCTGTGTTCTGCAGCTTGTTGATTACCCGGGACAGGCTGCGTGCCTGTGTTCCTGTCTGCAGCAGTGTGTGCAGCTCAGCTCTGTGAGGCTGCTCTCCCATGGAAGACTAAAAACTGTGCTATGATGTGCTAATGGCACAGCTGCCTGCCTGCCTTGATTTGTCATAATGCAGAGTGGGGGAAGGGGCGCTTTTCTCTGCAGCACTGCAGGTACAGAGCCACGGGCAGGACAGAGGAGCCGCAGAGAGCTGAGCATCCAACATCTTCACCCAATTAGTGTTTGATCCCAGGTCCCAACGCAGGGGGGTACTGGGATCAGCCAAACCCCTGCCCCGCACCGTGACATTTTGACAGTCAGGGGTTATTGACAGCGCTCCACCGGTGCACAATGCAGGCGCGGGAGGTGCGCGTGTTCGAGGCTAAACTCCCGCTTCAGCAACTACTTCCAGATGATCCGTTGAACTGTGTGTGTGGGGAGAGAGACGCACAAACTAAAACACGCACGAGTCTGTGGCATCTTTTGGAATGATCATATGAGACAAGTGAAAAAGGAGAAGAAGAAAAAAAGAGCGAGCGCGTCTCGTGAAGGCGCGCGCGGGAATCAGGGCGTCTGTTTACCGGCTGCACGCACGTGCGCACGACGTCGCCCCCGCGGTGGTGGGTGGTGGTGGTGTGTCATTTTACTGCAGGCTGGGGTCGCAGCGACCACTAGAACCACTACAGGAGGGTGCGCGAGGTGAAAGGAGTGAAGATAGAAGAGGAGGAGGAGGAGGAGCGTGCGCGGTCCTCCTCTTTCCGCACGCGGCTCTCCTCCTTCACTTTGTTCCATTGTTGACGAGTTGCGCTTCAGTCTGCAGCAGGGACACTTGTGCATGCTGGTTCCATTCCCTCCGGTGTAAAGACAGCATGCTGTAGCGTGGCCGAGGCTCTGGCAGTTCTGGAGAACCGCAGCCTGGCTCGGACCTGTGCGGCTCAGGATGCCCGTGCACGACAAACAGACAAAGAGGCTGTGTTGGGGGCTTTGAGCAGGACTCCACATGGAAAATAAAGTAGAAGGTTAGAAGTGTTGAGCTCGACCTGTGTGTGTGCTGTGGCTCTGTGTTGTCTTCAAGTTGGGTTCTGCTCTGTGCATGGACAGAAGTTCTGCATGTTGGCTTCTTGTCACTTACTGTGTTGTTGCAGCCACATGTGACTCTGCAGAGAGTAACCAACTCCTGCCTCTCGACTTGGGTTTTAATGCACCGCCTCCCCCTCCCACAATCATTGTCAGGCTTCTTTTGAGTGCAGCTTGTGCCTTTTTTATGTTTTTGTGTTTGTTGAGGTTGAACCGAACTGCAGGTTCAGAGTGACCCAGGCTGCTGTAGCTGATTGGAGTAGTTGCTTTGGTCCAGCACAGTGAACGCTGTTGCGTCAGGTTCAGCCATGCGTGTAAAAACAATGAAAAGTACAGCTGCTGATGCCACAGTGTGTCAGATCACATTCAGAGCTGACCCCTCTCCTTTCAGCACCACAGGTCTGTGGACAGCGACTTGTTTTCAACCACATCTTACCCCCTGACTTGGTTGTAGTCGCAGCTTTTTGCAGACTTTATAAAAGGAGAGAATTCCCGTGATACTTTTATCAACCTGTTGCTCTTAAAGTTTTCCTAATGTTGCAGAGAACTGTTAAAAGCTAAAAAGTCACATGCGTTGCACTAGTTTAACGCATGCAGTGTGCATGTAGTAGTGAGAAAGTTACCACTTTGTATCAACTTTAGTAAAAGTTGTTTCCATAGAAAAGCAACAAATCAGGTATGAATGCTGTGTAGTGGTTGGGTTCTGGCAGAAACAGCAGTTTCATTCTTTTTATCAACGCTGTGTCTTGTTACAAAAAAACAGGAATAAATGCATAGATCAGCTCTGTGGCTGATGTGAGTACACAACAGCATTATTAATTGATGCAACACCTTTTGTTTGTGCTGAATAAAAGAGCTGTAGAAGTGTAGACGAGCAGGCGCACAACCAGTTTACTTACCGGTATTTTATATCTTCCCAGTAAATAGAAGTTATCTCAGTTAGGGTTTTCGTTCTGTAACTAACTTCCCTAAAGTTTAATTTGGTAAAATGTTGTTTTTCTACTTTATTTACCCACTCATTCCAGTACTGTGCATGTGCAATTTTATCCAAGCCAACATAAAAGTCATGCGCTAAATTCTAGTTGAAGAAAATCTTTAGTGAGTTTTAAGTGTATGAATTATTTAAGATCCGTCAGTACTGTCAGACATAAATTATGCAATCTGCATCTGTGGTTTGAAAATCCCCTTTTCTTTCAGGTTAAGTGGATTTTGTTGTCTTAAGTTTTGTTTTTCATTTTTGGGTCACTTTGTGCTTTTGTTCTGCTGCAGACTGAAGACTGAGGTGTTCGAAGACCAAATTAAAACAATCTTCAAATCGAACATGAATTATAATGCTTTGTAAATTATGTGTCTTTGACCCTTTGATGTATATATTTTCATATCCCTCACATCTGTCTGTGAAATAAAGGAGCAGTGAGCTCAGATCTCAGCCTGTGAAATAAGATACTGTATACAGAACAGTAATGTTAAAAACCTATTGAAGAAGACTTAGACAAAAGCTTTGAGTCTACAAGTTCACTTATCCTAACAGAGTTGGAGGGGTCCAGTCTCTTGGGCAGTGGGTGTTCTGTTAGATTAATTCATTTTTTAAATAATCTTTCCACTGAGTTCTTATTTTTAGTAGGGATGCACCGATCCACATTTTCTTACTTCCGATCCGATCCCGATACTTAACTCTGAGTATCGGCCAATACCGATCCAGTTCCGATATCATATGTATTTATACCATATTCTGTGACTACCGTTTTAACATTGTAAATGGTAAATGGTAAATGGAGCTTATTTATATAGCGCTTTCTAGCCCCCTGTGAGGAGCCCCAAAGCGCTTTACAATACCAGCCATCCACCCATTCATTCAGACATTCATACACCGGTAGTGAGTTCAACCCAATGAAGACACTCTCAGCCTCACAACAGGAAACACTCAAACTTGAATAGCACACAAGAGGCAGGTCTATATCACAGACGTCCATCTCACTCATGGTGCAGCCGGAAAACTAAAATACCGCTAAGCATTATGGGAAAGACAACACAGTCCACTCCCCATATATATTCACTGATAAAATCTTAGAGCTATTGGAAAAGTTTTAATAAAAAAGTTTTTTGTGTGGAGACTTTAAAAAAAAGTTTTTATTCATTTTACATATTAATAATAAAAAAAACATAAAAGATAATGGAAAAAAATCATAAATTTGTGAAATAATTTAATTAAATTTAACATTGATCTGGGAAATAAAACAGATTCAAATAACATCAGTACATTTATAAATTCAATGTATAGTTTAAATCTGTATCTGTTGATCAAAGCCAACAAGAATTACAACTCATGGTGCCACAATCAAAAATGAAACTTAAAAACAGTGGGGCTGTCAACCACCCCTGCACATTAGGTTTAGTTTTAGAGATAATTATGTTTATCCTTTTTTAAATAGGTTTAGAGATTCATATTTTTTGCTTTTTGTTTGTGAAACAAGGTCAGAGGAAGCTGTTTCTGGTTCGGTCAATTGAACCCGTTGTTACACTATACAGTATTCTGTGACCTGCAACAGTGCATGCAACACCACCCCCTATGGTCACAATATACTGTAGCGGTTAAAGGGAGTGGACTGTGTTGTCTTTCCCATAATGCTTAGCGGTATTTTAGTGTTACAGGCCGCACCATGAGTGAGATGGACGTCTGTGATATAGACCTGCCTCTTGTGTGCTATTAAAGATTGGGTGTTTCCTGTTGTGATGCTCAGAGTGTCTTCATTGGGTTTAACTCACACAATGTTAAGACATTAGTCACAGAATATGGTGTAGCACATGTGCTCTCTGTACGTGCATCATGGATCGGAAATATCGGCAGGTTGAATCGGAAATTCCGATTTGTAAATTATGCTGGTATCGGATGCTGATACCGATACTGGATCGGATCAGGCCCATACCTAATTTTTAGCTCATGGGCCAAACATCAATCAAGTACCGTATATGCTGCTTAATGCAAATAGGAAGCCATTAAATATAATCAAACTATTCTACTTTCCAAGACAAAAAGCCATTATCTGTGTTAGTCTATTAGCGTGATAGCAGCTGACAGTACATCCCCATGGTATGCTCTCCAGGCATTTTACCTTCAGTGTGACACAAAGTGTCTATTCTGTATTTAGAATATACTTATGCTGTCAGCGATCATGCACCAGTTACTCTATATTTAGATTATAAAAAAGAAACTAGAAAAAATATAAATTGGAGATTCAATACATCACTGCTTCAAGAAGAAGAATTTTTGCAATATTTTAAAATAGAATGGGCATCATATTTAGAGTTGAATGATTTGCCAGGAACATCAGCATGTACACTTTGGGAGGCTGGGAAAACAGTTATGAGAGGTAAAATAATATCCTATTCAACAAATAAAAAGAAAAAAGAAAATAAACGTATTGAGGAATTAGAGAAATCCATTAAACTATTAGAAGGTCTACAAGAAGAGGAAACACAGCAAAAACTACGCAAAGTAAAATTAGAACTAAATGAAATTATTGATAAGAAAAATAAATTCTTGATACAAAGACTTAGATTAGATAATTTTGAATACGGTAATAAATCAGGGAGCTTTTTAGCTAATCAACTTAAATTAAACAAAGAAAAAACATATATATTTGGTATTAAAGATAAAGATGGAAATATAATTCATGATGAGGGAAAAGTAAACAATGTTTTTAAAGATTTCTATAAAACTCTATACACTCCACAAATAAATCCATCTAATGAGGATATTAATGAATTCTTAGAGAAAGTAACACTCCCAAAACTAGATATTAGTCAATCATCAAAACTAGACTCACCATTAACTTCAGATGAGCTCCATGAAGCAATTAAAAGCATGCCTAATAAGAAATCGCCAGGTCCTGATGGATATCCAGTAGAATACTATAAAAAGTTCTGGGATATACTGGAACCAATATTTTATAGAGTGCTACTTGAGTCAGAAGAAAATGGCAGGCTACCAACACATATGAATTCAGCCAACATTAGTCTCTTATTAAAGCCAGGCAAAGACCCAGTATTACCTACGAGTTATCGTCCAATCTCTCTCATTAATGTTGATGTTAAAATAATTTGTAAAGTCTTATCTAAAAGACTAGAGAAGATAACTCCTGTTATTATACATCCAGACCAAACCGGATTCATAAAAGGAAGACACTCAGACACAAATACACGAAGATTATATAATGTAATAGAGTATTCGTATTTTAAAAATATTGAAACAGCTATTTTTTCTTTAGATGCTGAAAAAGCATTCGATAGAGTAAATTGGAATTTCTTATTTGCTACCTTAAATAAATTTGGATTTGGGGATTACTTCATTAACTGGTTAAAAATATTATATAGTTCACCAACAGCGTGTGTCAGGACAAATAATCAATTATCTTCAAGCTTCTGTTTACAGAGGG
This sequence comes from Garcialebias charrua, assembly GCA_038048925.1. Classification (NCBI taxonomy): domain Eukaryota; kingdom Metazoa; phylum Chordata; class Actinopteri; order Cyprinodontiformes; family Rivulidae; genus Garcialebias; species Garcialebias charrua. The sequence continues at coordinate 15,812 of JBBPBX010000142.1, read as the reverse complement.
GCACCAGGCAAGGTTGTCCACTTTCACCAGCATTATTTGCTATTTTTATTGAACCGTTAGCAGCAGCAATAAGGCAAAGTGTTGATATTAAAGGCATAAAGGGTAGAAACATAGAACATAAAATGAGTCTTTATGCTGACGATGTTTTGCTTTTTCTTGAGAACTCAGGAAACTCAATATCCAATGTTATCAAGTTAATAAACTCATTTTCAAAAGTTTCTGATTATTCTATAAACTGGACAAAATCTACAGTGCTTCCGATAAATTGTGTGTTTAATAATTCTCTTAATGAAAGACTACAATCAGGTAATATTAAATATTTAGGTGTTAATATCTCTCCTAAATTGGAGGATTTAATAAAATTAAATCATATCCCATTATTAAAGAAAATTGAAGACGATCTTACTAGATGGAGATCTCTACCCATATCACTTATGGGAAGAGTTGCCTCAGTAAAAATGATGGTGCTGCCGAGAATAAATTATTTATTCTCAATGATTCCAAATAAACCTTCAAATGAATGGTTTAAGTCCCTGGACTCTTCTATATCTAAATTCCTTTGGAACAATAAAACTCCGCGTATTAGTTTAAAAACATTACAAAAATCTAAAGATACCGGAGGATTAGAACTTCCAAACTTTTATTACTACTATTTAGCAAACAGATTACAATATATATCAAAGTGGTTAAAACCGAATGCACTAGATGAAACTTGGATAGATATAGAACAAACTTTATGTAATAATATTAGGATTTCAGATCTACCATTTATCAGTACAGATTTAAAAAGACATGTCTGCTTTAAGAGCATCAATATTAGCTCATCTCTGACAGCATGGTGGGAGTATCTGAAAATGACAAAGTCTTCACTACTCCCATGTAGACATACACCTCTCTGGAACAATCCTGACATTCAACAAGAAAATAATATGTTAAATTTCCCAGGTTGGAGAATGAAAGGTATTGAATGTCTGGAACACATATTTGAGGGTATAGACTTTATTCCATTTAATAAATTAATAATACAATATGACATTGATAATAAATATTTCCTACAATACCAACAAATTAAGTCAATTGTAAAAAAGAAATTTAAGCTTAATAAAACATTGTTGGAAACACCAACATGTGTGTTAGAGTTTATTAATTTTCAACCACCCAAATTATTATCTAAAATATACAAAAAATTGTCTAGAATCGATGACTCGATAGCACTACCTGTTGAAAAATGGGAGTCAGATTTATCAATCAACTTTGAACAAAAAATTTGGTCTCAAGTATGTTCAAATACTTTTAAATTGACTAGAATCTCCAATTTACAATTAATACAATATAAGGTTCTCTATAGAGTACATTATACAGGGGAGCGAATGTTTAAGATGGGCTTTATACCATCTAACAAGTGCTCACAGTGCATAAGTAATACACCTGATGATTATATTCACGCGCTCTGGTTCTGTCCATCCGTTCAGAGGTTCTGGGTACAGGTATGTGAAGACTTGTCTAAATGTTTGAAAATTAATATCCCACTCTCTCCATCTGTTTGCTTATTGGGTATCTTTGAAGATGTTATACTAGAAAAAAATACATCCTATATGCTTTTCACTGCCTTATGCATCGCAAAGAAAACCATACTCGTAAATTGGAAAAATAAAAATAATCTTAGCGTTAATCAGTATAAAAATCTTCTGTTAGATCATATTAGTCTTGAAACAGCATCTGCCGACACATTGGATCAACCTATTTGGCATTCTTTGATCGGCTCCGTTACGTAGTGAGGGTGGGGGGTCTGGGATGTGGCCTTGTGGGGCATTGGGACTGGAGGGGGGGGAGGTTGGGGTTTGGGGCGCCGGGGGGTTAGGGCTGCTTGGGCGGGGAGGACCTCGTCTTCGACCTGGGGAGGACCGGGGGGGGTTCTGGGGGACATCTACTGGGGGCGGCATGCGGGCCCTCGGGTGGTCGGTGGCGGCGGTCATGGGTCGCCGGTCGGTGACCCGGCCGTGCTGGGGTGGTTTCGGGGTGGGTGCCGGGGGCTTGGGACTCTGGGGGCGCGTCGTCCCCGGGCTTGGGCCTGGTGGGGGTCGGGGGTCTTGGGCTCTGGCGGGCGGGTCGCCGGGCTATGGGCTGGCTGGCGCTCTGGTGCCCAGCTCTGGCCGGGGGCTCTCGGCTCGCTGGTGGGTTGGGGTTCATATGCTGGGGGGTGGGTGTCTGGGGGCGTGACTGGTGGCCAATGGGAGGGGGCGGGCAAACCCAGCCTGGGTGTCTAATGTGTTATGTGTTCTGAAAGTTGTTAATATGAAGGGTGGGTATAGTATTTCTTCTGGGGTGGGGATTAGGTGGATGTCCTGGATGATGGTCTTGGACTATACTTGGCCGGTGTGCGGGCCCCGGTTGGGGCCTGTTCTTGGTGCTTCCTGGCTCTGTCGACGGTTGGGCGGGCGCTCTTGGCCGTGTCGTCCATGTGGGATTTTGTGTCCTCTTGGACGGCGGGCTGACTGCGGTTCGCAGGGGTCGTGGCGGCCCTGGCGGGTGTGGGCTGTTGGTTCTGCTGTTGGCGGCCCTCGGGGCCGTGTCCCTCTCTGGTCTTGGCTCAATGTCCTGGCGGTCGGAGAGGTGTTTCCTTTACCTCGCTCCTTGGGTGGACCTTGGCGAGCTGGGGGGTAAGCAGGGTCAGCGGGGGAGCTGACTCGCTGTGGGAGCACTGTTCCTGCAGTTATTTTTCTCCCCATCCCTCAACACGCACCTCCGCCCTCTTCATCTTAAATTAATACATGTAGGGAATTTGGGTCTCGGGTGTGCTGCAATGGTTTTACATCTCTGTTGTTAAGAGCACCTGGGACTCAATTTTATATACACTTTAGACATTCATTCATAAACATCTTCATAAAAGTCACATATAGGGAAGGAGTGAGCACTATGGCTATGGGTGGCGGGATGACATCAATCTCGCCCCCATGCCTATGCTCACTCAACATTATGCATTTAGACAATTAGGGCCTGGGTTAGAGTTGGAGTGGAGGGGAAACTGGTATAATGCCAGCCTTTGCTCCTTCTCTTTCCTTTTTAAATACACTTTACAACAACACTCACCAACAGTACATTTGGGGACGGGGGTGTGTGTGTCGGGGTCTTGATTTGTTAATTTCAATTTTATTTATTATGTATTTATTTATATATTATTTATTTATTTTTCTCTTGCCCCCCTGGTTGCCTTGCGGACATTCTGGGGGTGGGCCGTCAGGGGTTGTGCTGGGGAGTGGGGGGGTTCGGGGCCTGCGGGTTCGCCGTGGGCGGGGCTGGCAGTGGGCTCCCTCTGGGGCTGCTTGGGCTCGGGTGTCCTGTCCTGTCCTGTCGGCAGGGCGCGGGGTGTGCCGGATCTTGGACGTCTGCTGCTCTCCACCCCAGAATGAATGGGTCTACCTCCTGGGTTTGGATGTGGGCTGCCCCATGTAGGTAGCAGGTACATGTCTTGGACCTAGGGGGTATAGAGTGTGCATCGGGATTATGAATGGAGCGTGTCGTTATTGTTTGTCTTTCTGTGACTGAGGGTGAGGATGAGGGTGGGTCTGAATGAGTGTGTCTGTGTATGAATGTTTAAGTGTCAGGCTGGGACTTGGACTGCCCCCTCTCTGATACTTCTGAGGCTACCCAGTGTCGCGCTCCTGCCACGTGGCCCCCTGGTGGGTGTTCCTCTGCCTACGGGCGTGCTTGGGGCCCTCACTATCTGGGGCTGGGCGCTTGGGCGTTTGTCAGCTCGGCCTGGTGGCTGCCTGGTGGGGCTCGGGTCCTCTGGTCCTGTCAGGTCTGGACCTGAGGGATGGGCGTCCCCGGTGCCCGAGCCTCGGTGACCGGCCCTGGGGCTACGTCGGTGCGGCGGGCTCCGGCGGGGGCCTGTGTATTGTCGCTGTTGACCCCGGGGGGTCATTGTGTGTGGTCCCTGGTGGGGTTCGTCCGGTTCTTCCACTTGGTCGGATCTGGGGAGTGGACGAGTGGCTCGTCCTGTTCGGGTGGTCCTGGGGACTCTGGGCTCGGGGTCCTTCCTGGGGTCTTGGGCTTTGATCGCCCCTTCGTCTGTCTCGGGCTTTGGGGGGACGGGTCTCTGATGCTTCACAGTTGCTACTAAATGTTCTATTGGAGGAACCTCATTCACTTATGCATGCTCACAACCACACACAAATGGATGCAGGGATGTATAGTAGATGTATGTAGATGGGTATATAAATGAATATAAATATATATGTATGTATATTGTATATATATTTGTAGGTATGGGTATGTGTATTTATAGAAATATTTGCAAGGTCATGAATATTATCAGTCTTTATGCTTGTATGTTTCGTTGTTGTGTTCTGTCATGTGCTTTGCAGGATTGTGGACGGAGGTTTGGTGTGTTTGCCTTGTGCTCTTTCTGTGGACAATTGTTGTTTTGTTGTTTTGTTTTGTTGTCTCACTTTCTCTTTTCTTTCTTTCTCTCTATTAAAAAAAAAAAAATAAAAAAAAATAAAAAAAATACATATTGGAGTGAGAGGATGGCTATAAGGTGTGAAGGGAGGCCATCTATAAATGGAAAAAAAAAAAGAAAAAAAAAAAAAAAAAAAAAAGAATATACTTATATTGACTTGTATGGCTGCTTAAATCCCAGTAGATGAGTGTGTGATGTGGTAAAGCTCTTTGACCTTTGTTTGCTGTTGTTAAAATGTTATTTGGCTTAATGATTTAATGCTGGAGTGTCTGAAGTAACAAATGGACAAAGAGACAGTTATAATACTTCTTTATGTTGTATTTCATCCATTTTTATCCACTCCGAAAATGAAGTGATTTAACTATTTGTGGAGCTCTGAAATCAAAGCTGATTGGTTTGTCTGTGGGTCTTTTAATGCACAAGTTTTAAATTGATCTACAGTAAGATGAATAAAATGAAAACCCTGGGTTAAGGGGAGAGTGCAAAATAGCAACAGTGTTATTTGGCTTTCTGGAAACAGTTACTTTTTAATTGTTTCTGTGTAAATATGGCATAAATTACCTGTCTGAGAAGTTTCCTTCCAGGAAATGCAGCTTTTTACTTAATAGGACACTATGTTGACTGTTGGAGTCAGTCTCCCCACCATCACAGACATTTACACCTCTAGATGCAGGAAAAGAGCCACCTGTATCATGAAAGACCTCACTCATCCAGCACACTCACTCTTTGCCCCACTCCCCTCAGGACGGAGGTTGAGGAGCATCAAGTGTAGAACCACTAGACTGAGGAACAGCTTCTACCCTGAGGCTGTTAGACTCATGAATAAATAAAAATAAAATTAAAATAAACACTGCAAAATATCACATCATGGTGATGCTGATATGTTTTCTTGTTGCTGTGTTCATCTGTGACCATCTGTGACCATCTGCTCATACAAACTCATGTTCGTGCTGCTGTTTATTCCCACTATATTAGGCTTAGTGTATTACTAGTTGATGTTTTTCTTAGTTAGTTCTCGATGTTATTACTGTTTTTCTCTTTCATTTGTTGTTGGATGTAACTGGGACCTCGTGTACATAATCTCGTTTTCATCTCATGTACCACATGCGGTGCAAATGACAATAAAGACTCTCTGACTCTGACTCTGACTCTGATGTCAGAGCTATTTAACTAAATTGATCAGGGGGCCACAGTTACTGAAAGCCAAGAGCAGTTATTGTCATTAAGTAAGTTTGTTCTATGGTTTACAATCTAGTTTTATTTACAATGAACTCCTTGGTAGTCCAAACTGAGGTCGCCCATGGGCCTGATTTGGCCCCCGGGTCAGCAGTTGTATACCTCTTCTCTATGTGATTTGTTAAGCTTTTGTCTTTTCAAGTGTAAATCTCGCAGTCTGTTGCAGGGATTGATGACATGTCCTGTGTCTATTTTCACCTTGTGATAAACATAGATAGAGGCACAGAAGACGTCGAGTCATACGTTTTAAGTAGTTAAAATCGTTCTTACATATCCCATAGGCAAGGGTGGTACGTCTTTGATCATCTCAGAGCCATGTGTTCCAGCTGTGCGGGCTGCTGCCAGATGGCCTGGCCCTTTCCTCTCCATGGTCACAAATACCAGCCCCTGTCAATCAACTCACACAAAGACCCAGAGGGAGGCTGGCCTCTGGTCTTTCCACAGGGCTACATTTGAGAAGTTAACTGGCTGCAGAAACATAATGATGTTCAGCTCTGAATTTGATTGGCATAAAGACAAGCAGAGGTTGAAAAGTGAAGATTAAAGATGTTCTCTCACAGTCTGTCAGAAGTAAGTAGCATGTTATGGTGTGCTAGGATGAAAGAATGACTAGATCTTTATTATCAAGCTCCGTGTGACTTAAGAACATTTCAATTCTAAAAAGTCTGGCAGAGCAACAGACCTTTGAGTTTGTACTTGGATTTTATTCAGTCTTCTGCTGTCTGCTAATTTTATACTGAAAAGGTCGGTTAAGTGTCTTAATAGTTTGGTCAAAGAGTGCAACAGGAGGTAACAAAGCTTGTACTGAGAGATTTAAGAGACTCGGCTGCATCTCTGGTCTTCGTTTTCCCAATCTTAATTTTTTTTTCTTGAACAAACTCCATCTTTGTGTGTCCTGTGATTCCTGCAACTTCACTCTCCTCTTTTCCCCTTCATCACTGTCCTCCTCCTCCTCTCCTCCCATATCATTTCACCCTTGTCCTCTATTTATTCCGCTGTCTTCGTTTACCCCGCAAACCCTTCAGATTGCGCTCCACTTGTCTTCATAAGCAGCGTTGTCCTTCATTCCTCATCCCCGTGTAAATCAACCTGTCCCATAAGGAGCCGCTGCCATGTCCCAGAGATGAGATAGATCAGGTGAGGCAGGGTTTTCTGGATTGAAACTCTGTACACATTTAGGATGTCTCTTGATCTTTGCTGGTTTCAGAGAACACTTGTCCTAAAACACACTTTTTTGTCATAAAGTTTTACTTACTTCTTTAATTTTTTGTAGAATGGTGTACTCTTTTTAGCTGAGGCAAGTGTAACTTTGTTAAAATACCTATACTGAAGTACTTTCACGTTCAGAATAAGAAGTCGGGATGTTCTAATTTCCCATTGACTTCTGAGGGGGAAAAACACAGATTATCATTATTTGAATGATTTTATTTACTAGATTATCATTACTTGATTTTATTTACCAGATTATAATTACAGGTAGTTAATTTTTTTATTGACCAGATTATCATTACTTAATTGATTTTATTTACCAGATTGTCATTACTTAATTGATTTTATTTACCAGATGATCATTAGGCTACATAATTGATTTTATTTACAGTACCAGATTATCATTACTTAATTGATTTTATTTACCAGATTATCATTACTTAATTGATTTTATTTACCAGATTATCATTACTTAATTGATTTTATTTACCTGCTTTGTCTTGTTCTGGGTTGCAAGGAGCAGGACTGTATCCTAAGCAAGAGTCAATGAGCGAGAGGTGGGGTTAGGCACCTTAGACAGATTATTAGTTCATCACATGGACAACAAGATACACTAGACAAAAGAAGAATTGCACAAAGTACACATTTCTTTTGTCAATTTAGAATCTAGTTAAACTAATATGCATGTTTTGTACATTACTAAGAAACTGAAAACCTGAAAAAAAGAGACACTTCTGTC
>JBBPBX010000141.1:143007-156961 GCA_038048925.1 Garcialebias charrua | reverse complement strand
TCTAGTGAGACATGAACATGCTATGGAGTCCCTTCTAATTTTCTCTAGAACATACCTGGTGGTTCTCAAGTCCCTGCAAGAGAAGGTTCTACATCTGGCACATAAACGTCATCAGGGCCTTGTGCTCCCAAAGTAACATATAAGGGAGCTCTACTGGTGGCCACACATAGACGCTGCAGTGCATGCAGTCTTGTCATCATGTACTGTCTGCCAATCATGTGACAAATAAGCCAGGGCTCATTCTTCTCCTTTGAAGCCTGTGGCATTTCCTGAGGGCCCTTTCCAGCACATAGCTATGGATATGGTGAGTACATTTGAACATGGCCCTACAGACTACAGATTTATAAGTACTCTTATTGACTAGCTCAGCAAATGGTCTGAAGTAGCCTTCACTTCAGCTACCACTACAGTTGCAGTTATTACATTCTTGACGAATGTGTTTAGATGAGAATGCAACCCCATTGCTATTACAAATGATAACGGCCCACAATTCACCAACTGCTTTTGTTGATGTTTTGAAAGAGACATCAAACACATAAGAAAAAGAAAGAATAAGAAGAAAGTGCTATGTGTTGTAGTCATTGTATGTTTCCATACATTGACATAATTAGTTCTCTGCATTTAACCCATCACACATGAGAGCATGGTGGAGCAGTGGACAGCTATGTTAAGTGCCCAGGGGCATTTATACCATCTCCAAGCCAATGGCTGAATGGTTCAACAGAGTCCTGAAAGACAGTACTGTATTCAAGCAACACAGGAAGCACAGAAACCATGAAAGCATATGGTAACAGAGATGCTGCAGAGCTATCACTCCACTGCTCATGCCACAACTGGCATTTCTCCCTTTCACTCTTCAGAGGGTGGCCAATGAACACAAACCTGAATGCCCTGCCAACTCCCAAGATTTTTTCATTCATTCATTCAACCTTTATTTATAAATTTATTATTTAAATTCAACATAACCATTTCAGAACCAGTTGTCCCAACAACAACTCAAGAGTAAGCACTAGCTGATTGCAGGAAAGGTTCAAAGAGTCTTGTGTTCAAGGTGGGGGATACAATGCAGATTTGTAAGCCTGTCCATGTCAGCAAAGGGGAGAGACATTGCACTGGTCCCTTGTCAGTGTGACAGCAGACAGGGATGAGCACATTCATGCTGAGGGATGGAAACCGGTGGAATGCAACATATCTTTCTTCCTGCCCTGAAAGGAAAAGAGAGCCATTTCAAGCTGCTGCAACAGAGGAAAACATTAGCCCAGCAGAATCCTCAAGTAATCAGGTACCTCATCACAGACAGAAGCCGTTTTCGCACAGCACAGCCCTCCCCGGCCCAGCTCGTCCCGGGTTGCCCCTGAGCCCAGCCTGGCCCGCGAAGTGGGTGGGGAGTTCTTGTGTACGCGCATTCTTGTGTGCGCGCTTGGTGTTATTTACGTTCTAAAATAAGCTGATTTGTAATCAGTTATTAACAAAAATTAAACTCAGAAACACTAATATATATATTCAGCTAACAAATATTTTTTAAAGGGGACCACATATATGTTTTTAAAATGTTTATGGTATTTCTTTGGGGTTAAAAAACAGTGTTCATTCAATTTAATACACAAAATAATTCTTAGATAATCAATTATACCCTTTTTAATTCTGCCATTTTTAACTTTCGTTTTGAACGACTGGTTCTGATTGAAGTTCTGAAGTCCACGCCCTTCAACGATCTGTTTACGCCCTCTGTAACAGCCAGTATCTGTATAATGTGTTGTTGTTTTAAAATTAGCTCTTTTTTTTTACTCATTTGACTTACTGTTAGTGTTAGCTTAAGATAACTTACCGAAACCCGTCTGAGCGCGCCGCAATTTGCTGCTCCTTTTAGCATGAGACCACCCGAATCCGATGCTAATGTTAGCTTGTTCCTCTTCCGGTTTTCGCCAGCTCCGCTCGTTCACGCGGAGATTTTGGGAGTTATCGCTGTTCCAGTCAAGACAACACAAAGTTCAACAAGTGTCTCCCTTAAATTAATCCGTAAGGAGAAGGTCCTCGCTGCTGCGAGGCTTCTGCCAGGCTGCAACGAGGCTGTACACTTGAAGCTCCGCTCCATCGTGCCAGAAGATGGTCCCGTTGACGCCGGTCCCTACGACGGGGGTCTGCTCGTTTAATTTTTGCCGGCTGCGCGTTGTGAGCGATCGCAAATACACTAAAAATTGAACTAAAACATAAAAATAACACTTATACTTTATTTATAAAGCCATTTAAAAAAACCGCAGCTGCAACAAAGTGCTGTACACATGAAATTAAGAACATATAAACAAAAGATGAGATGAAATCATGAAAAACAACCGTCATGTGTTTCATACAGAAGTGGGTTGAGCCTAACTAGGGGTTGCTAGGTGAGGGGCTGGACCTAACCAGGGGTTGCTAGGTGAGGGGCTGGTCAGGTTTGAGGTGATTGGCTGCGGTTTGTGACGTAACAAACCGCAGGAAGTGAGAACCTGACCGTTTGTATCACAGACAAATAAATCTACTTAGAGTAAATAAACCACTGGGTGCATTTTTTTGGCACAAGGACTGTTTTTTTATGAAGTAAATACCCAAAGTTTAGTAAAAAAACATCAAAAAGTGCATTTTGCATGTGTGGTCCCCTTTAAGGCATTTCTGTAGTTATATTTTAATGAAATTCAGCTTGCGCTGAAAGGCGGAAATGCTCTGTATGGGTGCGTGCTTCGTGTTATTTACGTTCTAAAATAAGCTGATTTGTAATCAGGTATTAACAAAAATTAAACTCAGAAACACTAATATATATATACAGTATTCAGCTAACACATATTTTTTTAGGCGTTTCTGTAGTTATATTTTAATGAAATTCAGCTTGCGCTGAAAGGCGGAAATGCTCTGTATGGGTGTGCGCTTCGTGTTATTTATGTAATGGACCTACCCAGGGTCAAACTAAGGTTTTTGAACTGTCCAGTGATGACCTTTACTGACCTCTCAGTAAAGCAAGACATTTACTACAAAATCATTCATTTAGCTGTAATCTGATAAATATAGTCACCAAAAGAGACTATTTCTATCTTTGATTTTAGGCTGATGTGATCAAAAGAATAACTTTTGTCATTTTCATGATGTGTGCTTTTAAGCTGTGTTATTCTTTAAGAGTTAAACTGTGTTCACTGCTGTGTTAAAGGGAAATCTCGGGTCACAGAGACCCGACTGTTTTGTTTAGAAATAAGAAGACAGTTTAATCCGTTGTTTTTCATGAACAAGGCTCCAGCTTCTCTGTCTTTTCCTAAACAAATCTCCCTCTGCTCTGGCTGTAACCTTGGGCCTGATAAGGCAAGTTCACTCCTCTCTTTGTTCCTGCTTTTTAAGTTCTAACTGTGCGAAAACGCTTCAGAGTTTCTGGGAGCTTCGAAAGATGATGTGAACCTTCCAAAGAGCTGAATGACCACAAGTCACGCGCTAAGGACTCGTCATCCAGCTGGGACTGATAACATGTTGTTATGGGTCCACTTCGAACAAGCGTAAGCTCAAGAACTTTGTTTATTCCTTCCTGGAATAAGTTTATCTTGAAGTCAGAGGCCTGAAGCTGACATATTCTCTGATGACCAAGCGAAAACCAGGAGACGTTGGAAAACGTAAACCAGAACCCTGCTTGAAGGTATTGTACTGGTTCCCACAAGGACCCGTGCATCTGAAAAGCTACAAGGTCTTCCCTCTTACCGGGCCGTCGTCAAAAGGTAAAGAGCTGTTTACAAAACGTACCTGGATTTTAGCAGAAGTCGGAGGAGAAGTGTCACTCTGGTATCATGCTCANACTCGTAAACAGCAACCACAGCAAAGACGGCTCAGAGCACAGCAGACCAGCACCGCTCCTATCGATTGTGGTAATGCGCCGGATTGACTGGAGCAAATGTTTAGCGTCGAGCGAACACTGGGGATTTATGGAGGAACAAAGATGGTCTGTCTTAATTTATATGGATTCTCCTCCATCGGAGGCTCACGTCAGGTTGGATCCTGCAGGTCGGTCTTTGGGAAACCTATCAAAAATACAGAACAATCAGACAGCCTGATGCATGCACACATATCCATAAAACAACCTGCTGAATTCATCAATTTGTGTTTATTGCAATTGATTCACTTCATTCTCCTACTAAACCACAATCCAGCCTGTAAAAACCACCACTGTGGTAAATAAATGATCCAAGTTATGAAGCAAAAATAAAATGTAAAACAATAAATTGCTTCCAGTATCTTGGTGTGTACTTCCACACAAGCCCGGAGGAGACCACACAAGGATTTCTGATTAACTAAAAAAAGGTACATGTGATTATTAAATTATTTTAGAGCAAAGAAACCTAGAAAAATGAATACCTGCTAGATAAATGAATAAATGAATGCCTAAAATTAGAAATATTAACAAGGTTAATATTTCCTGCTGTAAAATACTTAATGTCACCTGTCACCCAGTGGTGTAGTCTATGTGAAACACGGGTATACAGTATGGAGTATACCCATTAGAAAACCTTGGGAATTACAGTATACTGTACACACATAAAAGTGCCCAATGATATGTGACATATTATTGGGAATATGCCTATGTCATTTGGAACATTTTATAGACACATTGAGTTGGTTCAACCTGTTTTTTGTACAATTAATACTTCAATGATAACACCCAAAAACGTCACCTCACTCACTCTACAAATCTCAACACCCTCAATTTTAAATGGAACATCAACAGTTTCTTTTTATTACTGAATATCATGTAATTGTCAGGCTCTGTCCCTGTCTGTGTTTGTTTATTTGTGTTTTCCCCTCCTGTCATACTTTTGTTGTTCTAAGCTTTGTGATTTCTCTTTTCTGTGTATCTCATTCAGTCTCTGTCATTTCCCACTCACTCCTCAAGTCTGTCTCTCTGTGCTCAAGCCCTCAGCCTTAATCATTCACACCTGTCTCATCAGCCACCAGCCAAGCTGAACTCATTACCCACTCTCTTTCTGCCTTATAAAAAGCTTTCCTCTCCTCCACTGTTTGTCCGGTCATTGTTCTGTTCACACAGACAAGTCAGTCCTCTCCTCACCACTCTGATGTCCTCACCTGTTTTCTGCTCCAGTTTTGCCAGAGTGAGTTTTTTGCTGCCCTGACAGCTTCTTTTTTTGCTCTTTAAAATAAATTATTATTATTTTACAACTCCTGCCTCGTTCACTCGCCTGCACGTGGGTCTAACACCAGAGGAACCTGACAGTAATTAGTTTTTTCTAGATTTAATGATCATTTATTGAGTTTAAACCAAGTTTGTATTTTGACAAATTCTGTCTTCATCAACTCCAACATCTGTTCTTTACCAAAACAAAGTGGTATCATCTGCAACAAGGACACATTTAAGGAGTCCTGACACATTTACCAAATCATTCACATATAAAATAGCTTTGGTCCATGTACAGAGCCTTGAGGAACTCCACATGTTGTATTACAGAGGTCAGATCTTACACCATTTATTTACCGTATTTTCCAGACTATAGGTTGCAGTTTTTTGCCTAAGTTGCATGCCCTGCGACCTATAGAGAGGTGAGACCTGTTTATGGATTTTTTTTCTATATTTTTTAGACCAATTTTTGGCTCAGATATGACCGTTTTTCATTTTGGCAAAAAACGGCGCAGTACCACTTTTGTCCGCTATAACGGAGCGACCTTTCAGGTGGAAAATACGGTATCTGTACAAATTGTTTCCTATCTTTCAAGTAGCTAGATACCTACTGTAATGCTGGTCCTCTAATACCATATTTGTTAAATTTTTCAAGGAGAATGGTGTGATCAATAGTATCGAATGCTTTTTTTAAATCAACAAATACTGACACAATATTGTTTTTGATCGACCGCAGAAGTTATTTGTTCCATTAATTCCATGAGAGCCATTGATGTAGTTTTTTCTCTAAACCCACACTGATTGTTACTTAGAATATTTTGTTTATCTATAAATTGATCTAGTCTTGTCACAAATAGTTTTTCTATAATTTTTGAGAACTGTGGTAACAAGGATATTGGTCTATAATTGTTGAACATACATTTATCACCATTTTTGTACTTACTACTTAATACCTGAACATGTTTTGCTTTGATACCGTTTTATAAATCCTATAACATGTTTTAATACAAAACCAACTGTTGTACATTTATTCAAATACAGTATAAGCATGAGAGAAATTTTGAAATGTTCAATATGCTTAAAAATCTAAACAAATTGACAGTTACATTGTACTAACCGGTGTACTTCAGTTTCCAAGCACAATATACCCAGTACAAAAATGTAGACTACACCACTCTTACCACCGAAAGGCAAAGGCAGACAATATTATTTTTTGCTCAAGTCTCTGTGTGTATGCATGTATCTGTTAGCAAAATATTTCATGAACTCGATCTTAATGGACTGTTGGGAGTATAATCAGTGGATCAGTGGTGTAGTCTGTGATACGCTGGTATACGCTCGTGTGGCTCATCCATCAATCAGCCAGTTGGGTGTCACGTCCACTCTTATTTTGAAAAGCCGCAAAAGAAATTGTATGTTGTATTGGAGGTTAAAAGAGTTGTTCATTTGCTTTGGAAATTAAAGAAATTGGTTGTATGAATTGTTTGTTAGAAAGATAAGGGGCAGATAAAATAAGATTTTTTCTTCATCTGCTGCCTTTCATTTTATACATGTGTTTTTTTTTTCTTCTTTTTTGTGTGTTTGTTGTGTATTTTATTATTATAAAATGAATGAATAAATAAATCAAATCAAATCAAAAGAGCGATTCCACGAAAGTCGAAGAGCGAAGTAGCGAGGGACTACAGTACAGCATTTGTCAATGTTCATTTTTCTTATAAATAATAAGTTCAGTTTTTTTTCTACAAGTTCAATCTGGTGTCATGTTTAATTATTTCTTGGAACTTGAGTAAAACTAACTATTTGGATTTATCCTTGCATGTGTTTGCATCGCCGCGTGTTAATATCTTAAAAGCATCAGTGAATGGGTTCTCAAAGGTAAGTTAGGCGATCGAGACGTATACATCAAGACGTTTCAGGTGAGATTTATTAGTTTTAAAGAGCTCAGGGCCCTTACCTAATTCAGACGTGTACTGGTGGGCTACCATAATGTTTTTAAAGCGTATCCTACATGTGAATCTAAATACTTGCTGTTAAGAATGTCCCATTTTGATCATAGAGCTGTGAGGTCCCTTTATCTGACTCTTCTTGTGAAACCTTAGCTCTTGATTCGTGTGGGATTCATGCACACTTCGATCACGAGCCCTTCATAGAAGCTGTGCGGCCCGTGGGTCTAGGGTTGCACTAATCGCGGGGCACCAAGCAAACACTTCCTGTCTCTGTTCTCCACCACACCTTCCTCAGACTCTTGTAGTCTGTTGAACTCAAGTCCTGCTACAGTATTTATTTATGCTTCTCTGAATACCGTGCTCTGATTAAGCTTTCTCGGGTATTGTCCTGCTGCAGGATTAGGAGGTGGTAGAAGATAAAAAGCAGTGATAAATGGGACTGTTGACAAAGAACTAATATTCAAATATGAATATATTCAGAGTCAGAGTCCGAGAGTCTTTATTGTCATTTGCACCGCATGTGGTACATGTGATGAAACGAGATTACCGTATTTGTCGGAGTATAACACGCTCCTGTGTATAACACGCTTTGTCCAATTATTGTCAAAATATTGGAAAAATCCGTATACAGTATAACACGCTTCGTTGTATAACGCGCATCTATTATGCGTCACCGCCACGCGACAGCTCCTCATTTGCCCTGCTTAAAATGGCGGCCACAGAAGCGAGCGAGTACGAAGGACTTCACAAGAAAACACGGTAAAAACAATTATTTCGTGCCGTCGCTGTGGCGCAGAGAGATAAGCGGGCGTGCACATATGCTTGAGGCTTTCGCCTCTCCACAGGCGTCGCGGGTTCACGTCCCAGACCCGACGAGCTCCTTTCTGTGGTGTCTCCCCCCCCTCTCCACCATTTTGCCCTCTCCCTCTCCAATAAAGGCCACTAGTGCCCAGAAAATGTAAAAAATATAAAAATCAAAAAAAATATTTCTTTACGAGAAAAAAAATATTTCTTAGCTGACATTATAGCACAAGGGTTCCTGAGCTTAACGGTTCCTTAATCAATTCACGAAATGGTCTAATCTGCTAGATTTAAATTGTTTCGGTTTGACTTTGTCCAAAACGCGTCTCGTGCGCTACTAAAATAAATTATAAATAAATCGAATTTGATCTCAAATGTCTTATACAGGTCACAGCTTGTAAATCAAACCCATATAATTACACTCTGTAAGCCTAAAAAATATTAGAGTGGTTTAAGAGCTGTTTATCTAAACAGTAGGTATCTGTTCATGTTAGCTTAGTGCTAACAGCTAAAAGAGCAATGTTTTTTATAGCTCTAAATATCTTCTGCAGCTAACAGTGAGTAAATGACCACCAAATAATTACGCTCTGTAAGTTTCAAGAAAATCTGCGGTGTGGTTTATGAGTTATCTTGCTAAAAAAAAATACAGCTAACAACACAGCTAACAGCAGCTACATCCAGAGCAGGAGGCGGGCAGCGACAGAGTCAGTCCGATCAGAGCAGGCTTTTTTCGGACACATGAGCTAGAAACAGTCTGGAAGTGGCCCTCCTCTTCCTCTTCGCTCTCTGAGTCCTCTGCTGCTGCCCATAGCGCCCATAGCGGCCGAAACGGGCACTGCACCATTTTTGGCCAAAATGAAAAATGGCGATATTAGAGCCAAAAATGGGTCTAAAAATATGGGAAAAAATCCATAAATAACACACTTTGGTGTATAACATGCAGGACATTCAAATGAGCGAAAAAACTGTGTGTTATACACCGACGAATACGGCATGTACACAGGGTCGCAGTTACATTCAACAACAAAATTTAAGAGAAAAACAGTAATAACATCTAGGATATAACTAAGAAAAACGTCAACTAGAAATACACTAAGCCCTAATGTAATAGAAAAACATCATTACAAACAGCAGCACGAACATGAGTCTGTATGAGCAGATGGTCACAGATGAACACAGCAACAAGAAAACAGATCAGCATCAGCATGTTGTGATATTTTGCAGTGTTTATTCTTATTGTTTATTTATTCATGAGTCTAACAGCCTCAGGGTAGAAGCTGTTCCTCAGTCTAGTGGTTCTACATTTGATGCTCCTCAACCTCCGTCCTGAGGGGAGTGGGGCAAAGAGTGTGTGTGCTGGGTGAGTGGGGTCTTTCATGATGCAGGTGGCTCTTTTCCTGCATCTGGAGGTGTAAATGTCTGTGATGGTGGGGAGACTGACTCCAACAGACTTCTGTGCAGCCTTCACCACTCTCTGTAGAGCTTTTCTCTCTGCAACTGTGCAGTCTCCATGCCACACGTTGATATTATCATGAGTTCGGGAAGTACAAGCAAAAAAGAATGAGAGAAAGGTCGGAGATGAAGAAGATGAACTGTCATCTGAGCAGAAATGGAAGAATGTTGTGATTTTACATGGTGTCCAGTAGCCCTGCTGATTCATTTTGATTGAAAAAGGGAACGTTATCTCCCCATTATATTCCAACAGAGTCTTGGTGGTGGTAGCAGTGTTTTCATGGTCCACTGAACACATTTCTTGCTACTGGGGGATTTTTGAGGTGGTGTAACAGCACCACATACAGGCTCAGCAACAAAGAAAATAGTTTTTAAGTGTTAATCTTGTAAAAAGTCCTTCCATGCAAGTTCTTGCAGCAATTTAGCAGCCAGTACATTTTGGGCAAAACACCAGCCCACATTTCCGGGTTTTCAGTGGTGACCGGTCACATCAGCTGTGACGCATCACGTCAGCGGTGACATGAGGTGCGACTTATAGGCCGGTGCGACTTATACATGGATTTTTCCACTTTATTGGACATAATTGGACTGGTGCAACTTATAGGCCGGTGTGACTTATAGGTCGGAAAATACAGTAATTTAATTGGTCAAATTTATTTAATTAATTAATTGTAATCTTTATTTCTACATATCAATGAGTCACACTGAGGACAGAGGATGCAGAGGACAAAGTGAGATGGAGGATGACTCACTGCGGCGACCCCTGAAGAGAGAAAAGCCAAAAGAAGAAGAAGTCTCATTGACTCACAAGGACCCACCCCCAAGAGAGACGTGTATTGGGCAGCTATGTAAGTGCCCGTGTGTGATGAGGTTAAATGTTTTGGTGGCAGAAAGCTTGTAACCTTGTCCAAAAAAAAAAATCCATAAATTTGCTGCAGCATTGGCAAGTTCAAGGTTCAAAGCGTGTGAAAAAAGTAGTGACTTATAGTCTGGAAATTACGGTAAAAATTTAATGCAACACAAACTGATTCTGGGGATTTGTTATTTTCTTATATTTTTGCACACTACCCTGTATTTGCACCACTTTTAACGAACACATACTCATTTATTGGTGCATGAGATACTTGGAGGTACAACTGAAAAAAAAAAAACTGTGTTGAGTTTTATCAGGTTGACTTTCATGGCTTTAAATTCAACGTATATTGAAGTTCTTTATGATTCAGGGTCACTTGGTGATACTGATTTAGACCAAATGTAGGATATTAGTGCATCCATGTTAAAAACATGATTTGATAGTGATGAAAAGAAAAGGACGGGACAAAAAGAGACCAACAGAGCCATTTAATGCGGTCTATTATACCTACTGAAGAAGCGAGGCAACTCTAATTATTTCCTGAATGCAAAAGCAAATTAATCCTGTTCCTCTGTGGCAGCGGAGTAAGCAGCAGGAGAGGAGACGAGTGGCAAGAGGACGAAAAGAACAAATAAAGGAGAGCGAGACAGAGACAAGTGGTGGTGGTAAGATGGTGCCAGAAGAGGTTGAAAAGAGCACAACAGCAGAGATGAATGACCGGCAGAAAATTAGAAGAAGAAAAAAGGCACAAAAGGTGAGCTGGGAAGGAGAGAGAAATCAGAGGACAGAGAACAAAAGTACAAAAAAGCCAAATAAGGCATAAAAAAGAGCAAGTGAGGACACAAAGGGATAAAGAAAGGCACAAAAAAGGAGATGGGAGAAACATTTGCAGACATCTTTTCAGTCAATCATAATCTCCTGAGTGTTGGATATGAGCGAGGCAGCGCAATTCTGCTGCGGTTATCATTACCATCACAGCTATAATCATAATCAGGGTAATTCCTGTGTGGCGAGATGGAAAGGCGGATGGCAGAGGGTGATGGAGGAGTATGAAATGTCAGAGAGGAGGAACAAGGACATTATGGGGTGTAACCGTGATGAAACACACAGATATGGGTGCAGAAGGTGGGTGAGATAAAACAAAACAAAAAAACAAAAAAAAGAGGACGGGGCTCCAGAAAATAAAGGGATTGGTAAAATGAATGGTAGCTTCTCTTAACTGAATGAGACAAATACAATTACGATAATCACAAACCCTGTTTATTCGGGTTTTTTTGGACACAACAAAATAATTGCCATGTGATGAACTTGGGTTCTTGATGGACTGCAGCACAGACCTGGATGCACAAAATAAATACTGGTGTAATAGACAATATATTCACCACCAATCACAATGACAGGGGGTGGACAATGGTGGCCTTGGCCCCCATAAATTAATCTTCGGTCATCCCAATCATTTGAGACTATACATTATTTTTTCCTCTTTTTTTTTCTTCTTTTTTTCCTTTTATAGATGGCCTCCCTTCTCAGCATATAGCCATCCTCTTCACGCCATTATGATTTTTTTATTTTATTTTTTTATTATTATTTTAATTTATTTATTTATTTATTTATTTATTATAGAGTAGAAAGAAAGGAAAGACGGAAAGCAAGACCACAAAACATAACAAATACTGTACACACAGAAAGCACAAGGCAAACACACCCGACCGCCGACCGCAAACCTGTAAAGAACATGACAGAACACAATAACAGAACATATGTGTATAAAAGACAGAATATTCATGGCTTTGCATTAGATTTTTATAAATATATATACCTATACCTACATATATATACATACATACATACATACATACATACATACATACATACATACATACATACATACATACATACATACATACATACATACATACATACATACATACATACATACATACATACATACATACATACATACATACATACATACATACATACATACATATACTGTACATGCATATGCAGTTACATTCACATCTACATGATACCTGCATGTGCTTCCCTGCATCTATTAGTGTGTGGTTGTGAGCATGTATGTGTATAAGGCTTCTCTAATAGAACATTCAATAGTGACCGCGATGCATCAGAGACCCGACCCCCAAGACCCGAGGCAGACAGAGAGGGGACCAGAGCCCAAGACTATATTTTTAAGCAATATTTTTAAAAAAGCATATCGTATTTTCCGGACTTTGTCACACTTTTTTTCTCCATAGATTGGCCAGTCCTGCAACTTAGACTCTTAGAGTCCGATGCGACTTACTTAGACACGTTTTTTCCCTATTCATGACGTAATTTTTGACTGACGCATTAAATTTTAATTCATACTGACATGAATCACTGAGTAAACATTACCATTTGTAGCTGCGAGAGGGCCCTCAAGGCTTTTGACAACTATATGTTGTTCCTCTTCTGCTAATCTCCCCCCCATCTTCCTCCAGAGTTGGCAAGTTGTTCAGAAGTGACACAGAGGATAGTAACTCGCTTGTCAAACTCATTGGTTTATGTTAATTAAGCCTGTTCCCAAGGTATGTTCTGTGTGCGTATATACGTACATATAAAGCCTCCAATAGACCTGAGCGTCCAACCTGGACGCCACTCTATGCGCGCAATTCTGTGCGCATGCGTTTGCTGTTATAGCTCTTTTCTTTTTTTTTTTAATGCTCGCGTTTTCGCTCCAAATCCTTGTTGTACTGTGAGCAGCTCCAGCTGTCCCCTCTGCAGCAAACTGAGGTCGCTGATTGGTCACTTGCTGACACGCCTACTGAAATGATTGACAGCTCGTCAGAACACTCGAGAACTCATCATGAAAGCAGCCCGCTGCGGTGTTCTGCTGCGGTGTTTCTACTTTTATATGTTATAAAAAGTTCTAAGAAATAAAAATAATAACAGGGAGCGCTTTTCCTGCAGCTCACCGCCCACCAGGAAATATATAAAACCTCCCGCAGCCAGGTAGGACCTGAATTCATTCATTTCAGTCATCGAGTGAACGGAGGAAGAAGCGATTACTTGACTTTTGGCAAAAAAACAAAAGAAAAGGCCCGATCAGCGATAAAGAAGAGGAATTTAATTCATTTGTGTAACATACAAAACAGTCCGGCGCCGGGGAAGTTTATGGTCAGACACCGCTCAAGCGTACGCGGTCGTAAAAAAAGAGCTTTGCGCGTTCGTGCCCTGAGGGGCTACGTGGGGGCTACGCTTTTGCCACAGCGTACGTACGTCGTACAGAGGCGTACAGGGAGTACGCTGAGGTCTATTGGAGGCTTAACAGTCTGGAGCGCGAGTTCATAAGGGCGGGCACATAACCTGTGTCTCTGCTGTGATAGACACAGCCTCAGAAAAAGAATGGAGGGGACTGGGGGAGGTGTCTGTCTTTCGCTATTGCTACAATGCAACTTTAGTGAGACATGAGTGAGACCAGGCAAGAGCGGATTGTTTATTTAAAATAATAAAGCGTGACCCAAACCGAGCCTTTAGTCCAGTCCCTTGGCGACCACTGAGCGGGCCAGGCCACTGGGAAATGTCCCGGCGCTCCCGATGGTCAGTCCGCCCCTGGTTCTGTATGTTATTGTTATTTCAGATTAAATGTCTGTTCTTGCACTTTGTGAAATACACTTCTAAATAAATGTGACTTACACTCTGAAGTGACTTATATATGCTTGGGGTGGCTGGTTTATATATTCATTCTTTCAACCTTTATTTATACAGGCTAGCCTCGTT